>CAJUXJ010001629.1:0-40000 GCA_910589775.1 Avena eriantha
GGTGGCGCGGCCTAGGGTGGCCTGCCAAGGGTGGTGGTGGCCCCCTATGGCCCATCTCCACTCCCCTTCTGGTTATCTTCGTCTTCTGGAAAATAGGATTTTTCCATGTATTTCCTGGATTTTCTGATCTTCGTGAATTTCGCCTCCAAACAGCACCCTTTCCATCAAATCCGGACTGCAGCGTGCCATGCTCCCAAAAGTCATCAACCATGCAAAAAGATGAAATACATAAGTATCATCTCTTAATATGAAATAGATCAATGAATAACAGTAAATTATGATATAGAATAGTGATGCAAAATGGACGTATCAAGCAGCAAGGCTATAGTGGGTAAGATTCTTCGTACTCCGGGTAGCTGTGTTCATTATGGAATCACTCCTCCGCTGTTATGAGTAATCATTATGCAAAAGGAACAAAACCTTACTGATGCCACGATGTCCATCACAGCCCGATAAACTAATATTTTTTATGGCATGCTCTCAATTACTCAAGGACTAGTGATGCAAAATGGACATATCAAGCAGCAATGCTATAGTGGGTAAGATTCTTGGTACTCCCGGGTAGCTGTGGTTCATTATGGAATCACTCCTCTGGCTGTTATGAGTAATCATTATGCAAAGGAACAAAAACCTTAGTGGTGCCACGAGTGTCCATCACAGCCCGATAAACTAATATTTTTTATGGCTTGCTTTCAATTACTCAAGGACTGAAATTATTGAAGAACAATGAATAGAAAAGTAGTGCTTGAAAATTCTTGATTTATTGATGTGGAGAACAACTGAATACTCTAGTGTGTATGCTTTTCATGAAAACTCTCACACTCTCAGTTTACATGATTATACTTTATTGTTCAAAGGCAAGCCTATGAGTTGATTACATGAAATGTAATAAAGTTTACTCATTTCAATCTACCATGCTAACAATAATTTTGCTGCGCTATAAGTATGCATAAAAACCCGTATAATATGCTTGCCACTACTCTATCTATTCTTGAAGTTTTTCAGATTTATGAAGTAGAGGGAACATGATACTACCAATCATGAGTAATCATCATCTCGTTATTTGAGTTTAAATGTTGAGTTCCTTTTTGATTTTGGTTTTCTTTCTCGAGGACGATCAAGTTTAATCTTGGGGAGGTTTATGGCTCTGAAATATAGCCATCTACATCCACATTTAAACTGTATATTATTCATATTTTGATGAAATATCTCTCTATATCCTTCCAGTAATGCTTCTTAATCAAAGGGGTATGCAATACTTTCTTTTGATTTTCTCCTGCACAGATAATTACGTTTGATGATGGGAATCACTACATTAAAGTCAAAGATACAAGATTTCCAACAACCAGAAGAAACCAGGAGTCGTGAGTCGGAGGCAGAAGCTTTAACGACCAACTATACGACCGAAACATCAAATTTCAGTATAGTTCCGGTCGTATAGTTGCCATCGACACCACTAGGTCAAACACAACAACTTTCGTGAAGGGACCCTATAGAAAGAAGCCTCGGGCGATGAGAAAAGAGTCTCTCGAGTCCCTGCCCCCAGATCATCAGCCACCTCCATATCTCCATCCACCCACTGAAGAGCCGCCGGAGGATATACTTAGATCTAATCTCCCACCACCATCGCCATATTCCTCCACTTGTAATAGTAGATCTCTTCTTCGATTGGCGACATTGTAAGACTATTTACTATCAATCTCATGATTTCCACTACAAAGTTCCCCATTACCCTACCTCTATGCCAGTGTCGCCGATCTTCTCCTCCACAATGCCGCTTTCCGATCCTATTCACCACATAGTATGAGAGTGTTTTCTTCTTCTCCTGTCCCGCCTGCCGCCATAGATCTTCCCTCTTTCCAAAAAACCAATCAAGCCACGTGGCAACTTCCATCAGCTCCCTTGCGATGGTAGGACCAAGCAAGGACAGTGATGATTCTGAGCTATTCCAAGAGGTTTTTACCAAAGGCCTTCTTGAGGAACTCATAACCAAATGAGAGGTCATCACCGCCGTGAGCCTTGCCGGTTCATCCAAACATCTTCTTGAATTGGCAAAATATAGTGCAACTTTACCTGCTTCTCAGCTGTTTGGCCTCCCCTCTGTTCTTCATTCTCACCTGACTAAGAAACCATGGGAATGCAACGAGTACTTCGAGGGAAAGGGCACGACATCCAATCTGACATTGCTGGACAGATTCTCCTCTAATGTTTTGTTCCCGAATTGTATGGGTAAGCAATGGGTAGGTGCCAATGGAGATTGGATCACCACTGGGGTCCGAGTGCAAGTGGGAGCTTGTCAATGTGTACACTCATCAACACATTCCTCTCCCACAATTCAATGAGTTTGTACCCACCAACGATCTGTTTACATTCATGCATAATGATCGCCCTATTATGCTCCGAAAGATTGCTATTTTCTGAGCTCCCACAGCTACGGCGGATTATTTAGATTTCTCCCTTGTCGCTATCGTCGACTACTCAATTGCTACCCTTGATGGCGATGAGTATGCATGGATGGTTTTTGAGAACCAGTTCCAATGCTATTTTAGATACAATGATGCACTTAACCACAAGGGTCTGGTGTTTGCAGCCACTGAGAGTGGTAGTGTTTATGTCTGGAATCATCTATATTTTGGTAAGTTTTATCCATTCGTGTTCTAAACACTAGTTTCAGTTTTAATAGATGTAAACTAGTGTTTGCTGATTTGGCCATCATTTCTTTTTCAAGGTCCTATTCTTCTCTCATCACCACCTAGCGCACATCTCGAGGAGGGCAACCTTGATGCCATAGATGATTACGAGCATGAACCTAGTTTTTGTTTCTTAGCAATATATGTAGATGAATATCGCCTTCTTCTTATCCATACCGACGGAGTAACTGATGAGGAGTTTAATGGAGATACTTATTATGGTCATGGCAATCATGTTGTTGATCATAGTGTTGATCGCTGTGGTCACACTTATGGCACCTATGCTACTGGGTTTAGCTGCGAGGTGCACTCAAAGGACACTGCTTACTTGTATCCACCTAAGCCATGGATACGATTGCTAACCTGGGAGCATATTCCCTTTTCATTGGATTGAACTATCTGATTAATCTTGCAGTAGGCGGTGTAGATGTTGCCCCAGGATACCTGATGAGAAGAAACTGTGTTTAGACCTCCCACCGGCAATAGGACTTGGATATACGCTGTTTCCTGAAATATGCTGCTTCAGTCTAAATACCGAAGAAGCAGATGTTGGTTTCTCAACCAACATTGCATGGAAATCTCCAGAGACTCCATTATGGTTCATCCCGAGCTTTGCCACTGCCCTCGATTGGAACCAAACTACCGTAATTCATCGTAATACTATGTAATAGGATAGCTCAGTTGGTATCGGCCCTGTTGAACTATTTTGGCTACAAAGTAGTACTAGTATAGTAGCAATTCTTGTATTTCAGAGTATTTTGTAATAAATACTAATACTTGTTTAGATCAAGGGTAGGAGATGGTACTTCTTTCCCTTTGTTCTATCGTTGCTAGTAACTAAGTATTTTTATAGAACTAATACTAATGTACTGGTACTTGTTTAGATCAAGTGCAGTAGATGGTGTTGCTTTTCTTTTGTAACTTGGCCTTGTCATAAACTCATAATCTAGATGAGGCTTTGGGCATTTTGAGTTGCCTATGGAGGTCACACATAGGCATTGATATGAGAAGGAGGCATGCACACAAACGCAGACTTGATCGTCAGTTTTGCTTGCTCCAATGATCGATTGTTCGAAGAAAAGGGAAAACTGAATCTATCACTTTGAAATGTTGTTGAATATGTCCAAGTGCCGCTGAATGTGAACTAGGAATCTATCGATATTTTTATTTCTTATTATGTACTGCTGAATCTTTCAAATAATGCTGAACTTGTCAAAAGTTTTGTTCGGTACTTGTTCAGATCGACCGGCGGAGTGCAAAATATGGTCTCGCTTTTTTTGAATCAGGCCTTGCTACATCTATTGAATTTCAATGTCCGCATTGCTGAATCTGTCAATTCTTTGGGTCACTGTCTATGTACAACCAATCGGTCACTTTGAAATGCTATGCTGACTCTATCAAGTGCTACTGAATATGCACCGGGAATCTGTTTGATATTTTTATGGTCTCATTCTGTACTGCTGAATCTTTCAAATGCTACTGAATCTATCAAATGTTCCATCGTTACTATTAGTATAATATTTTCTAGAACAAACTGTGATGTATTGGTACTTGTTTAGATGAAGTCGTCAGATTGTCTTACTTTTCTTTATAAACTTAGCATTGTCACAATTATCTAGATGAGTCTTGGGCATTTTGGGTTGCTATGGGCGGTCACACGGGCATTGACGTAAGTAGGAGATACTAACACAGAAGCAGATTTGATCGTTAGTTTTGCTTACTCCAATGATCCAGTCTCTTTGGAGAAGAGGCCAAACTGATCGTGCACAAAGGTTTTTTGAGCCAGAACAACAACTAATTCTCTCTGTACTGCTATTGAATTTCAAGCAGGAAAGCTACTGAATCTCTCAAATGTTCTGCCGTTTCTATTACTAAAGCATTTTGTGGAAATACTGATGTACTGGTACTTTTTTAAATCAAGGCAGTAGATAGTCTTTCTTTTCTTTTGAAACATGGCCATGTCACAATCTAGATGAGACTTTGGCATTTTGGGTTGCATATGGGGGTTACACGGGCATTGATGTGAGAAGAAGGTACTCAAAACAGACTTGATCGTCAGTTTTGCTTGCGCCAATGGTCAGGTGTGTTTGGTGAAAAGGGCAAACTGATCGCGCGACAAGGTTTTTAGAACTGAAATAAGAACTGGTTATCTATGTACTGCTATGGTTTTTCAGTGTCTATATTGCTGAATCGGTCACTTTTGAAATGTTGTTGAATTGGTCAAGTGCTGCTGAATATGAACTTTGAATCTGTTGATAATTTTTCTATCTTATTCTGTACTACTGAATTTTGACATGAATATCTGCCAAAAAAATTATTGCTTTCCCCTCCCTCTCTAAGGTCTTCGTTTCAAATCTGGCCGAGCACATCACAATGCAATTTTTATTAATCAGGAGAAAAAATCTAGCTCATTCGGCCCCTCTTTAGCCCAAAGATTTTAATTCGGTCTTTTCAGGGTCAGGGGACTGCTGACCACAACCACTGAAATTTGAGAAACGAGCCCATGGATCACAGACGAGAACATATTAATTTGGCCTTTTAGGGGTCAGGGGACTGCTGAGCACATCCCATTGAAATTTGAGAAAGAAGCCCATGCAGCATAGCCTATGGAGTATAACCTACGTAGAGCATCCAATATATAATAGCCAAAATCTTTTTAATTCATCCGTTTGGGCATTTCCCCCCACCTCTCATAATAAAAATAAACTTTGCCTACACATGTTTTTAAGAAAATACTGCATTATGTGGAATTTTATAAATTGAGATGCTAGGAGTGCAGCCCTTTTATATTTTAGAAGAGATAAACATAGACACACAAAAAAAATTTAAGAAGATAAATACATAAGTTGTAGTACTAATAAAAGTTTAATGATATTTTTCTATAAATATCTCTATTGTAGTGGCAACGCACCCAGTTTAAGTTTATTTGATTTGAAGGTATTATGTTCGAATCGCCTCTGTGTGGGTCTTGAGTTTATATTTTTTCTTCTAGCAATATTGCATTACGGAGAGGCTGACATCATGGATCCACCAGCCTGCATCGTCCCTCGAGTTTTTTAAGGTGGGTTTGAAAAAATAGTTTAAATACTTGTACAGAGAGGATGGCATCAGGAACCCACCAGACAAAACATACAAGGCTGCATCGGCTGACATAAGGGTCCCAACGGTAAGACCATATATGGCTCCCACGATGAAAACAGCGGACGCGTCTGGAAAAAAGTCTATGATACGCACGTTGCACTTAGAGAAAATCTGACATGTCGGACCCAGCAGGCCCAAGCATAGCCCAAAACCTTCTATTTCGGCCTTTTTGTGGTCTTGTGGCCACCGACAATATCCTATTCAATTTAGGAGTGAGCACATGGAATATAAGCCATGACGAATAGGGCATCCACCCTGAGTTAGCCCAGAATTTTTTAATTCGGCCTTTATAAGAATTTTTTGTACTCTGAGGCTAACATCTGGGACCCAAAAAATAGTCCAACATACACATGTTTCTTTCAAATAGAGGCTGTCATCTGGGTCCCAACAAAGACACGTTTCCTGTACAGAGGAGGTTCACATCTGGGACCCAGCAAGTTTCCAAGGTCGGACACGGCCAAAAAGTCCATCATACGCACGTTTCATTTACAGAGAGGTTGGTATTGTCAAAACAGCAGACGAGGCAAAAAAAAAGTGCATCATACGCACATTTCATTTAAAGAGAGGCTGATATGTGGGACCCAACAGCACGACCTTATACATATGCTGCATTGAGCAACGTTGCCAATTCAAAATAGGGAGGCGCGAGCAAGAAAAAATTTCAGCATGCAAACATTTCTTCTAATGAGAGGCCGAAATGGGGAACCCAGCAGCGTGAGCAAACGACAGATTCATCGAGAAATGCTATCTAGTTTGGAATAGGGTAGCGCTAGAGAAGAAAAAAAATCATCATACCCACGATTCTTCTAATGTGAGGCTGACATAATGGACCCACAGTCTAAATAAACGGCTCATGGAGCGAGCAACACTATCAAGTTCGGAACACGAAGGCGCGGTCGAGGGGAAAAATTCCATCATACACATGTTTCTTCTAATGAGAGGATGACATCTGGGGTCCAGCAACGTTATTAAACGGTAGATGCATCGAGCAGGACTATCAAGTTCGGAACAGGGTAGCATGAGTGAAGGAAAAATTCAATCATACACATGTTTCTTCTAATGAGGGGATGACATATGGGTCCCAGCTGCCTGATTAAATGGTAGATGCATTGAGTAACGCTATCAAGTTCGAAACAGGGTAACACGAGCGATGGGTAAAAAGCCGTCATACACACGATTCTTCTAATGAGAGGCTGACATGTGGGACCCACCAGCATGATTAATGGTAGATGTATCTAGCAACGGTATCGAGTTCAAATCAGGGAGGCACGACCGAAAAGTATGGTCCGCTAGAGACACTGACGTCTGGGACCCACATGCCTCAAAAGACTTCGGTGAGTCAACATCGCACGAGGAACCAAAACTTTTGCTTCTTCCATGCATCGGTCGAGCTTCCTCCATGTTTTTAGCGGTTTCATCATAGTAGAGGGCCGCGAAACGAGAAAAAAGTTTCCCATCGGCCATGGTCAAGTGCAGAAATTCATCGCGGAAGACGCACCTTCTACGACGACCGACGGGCCAAGTCATTACGGATGGACACTTTTCTTCTAGTGTGGTCCAAAGGGTTTTGTTAATTCAATGGATGCTAAAAGGGCATGCAAACTTCAATGGTTGAAGTAATTACAAAGGAGTTGGAATCTTCATCGTGATGAAACTGCTAAAAGGTTTTATTTAATCAGAGGCTCTGAAGATGCTTGCATCTGCAATAAATTAATTGGGAGCGCTGAGACATATTTCTAATACATTATGTATAAGACATGTTGTTGATTGGAAATGATATATCTTTTATTGACACGGGTTAAGAATTTTATTAAAATTTGATATCAATGCAAGACTTGGGCAAAACCATAATATTTGGCATCAATGTCTATATGGATAGATTGAGGCGATAATATGGTTGTGTCATACGTTTATATATGATATATTGAATGAGTTCAACATGGAAACTATGGGACCCCCGGATTAATCCTCCGAGAATCCCTATTATGCATACAACCACCATCCCATGATCAGTTAGTCGTGGCACATAACCGACAAGTATCATTACATCATCCGAGAATACACCGAATTACAATACTTACAAGAATGCCTTTATGGCTACATCAATAATCATCAGCGGAACCTCTTCAAGCGTAGAGCCCCAGCCATGCGTCAACCTACATGCAACTGACTGGGAGAACATCCTAGTTCGCATAGTCGTCCACTTCACCTCGTCTTGATATCTGACCAAGTTAATAGCCAAGGACAATGCCGATGAGTAGATGGAATGTACTCGCAAACCACCTTAAGAGAATAATAGTAACAAGAGGATATTCAATATGGTTGTGGTAGTAGGAGGTTCTTTTCTCAAATAGTTTCTCTTGTAGATATAGCGTCTACTTATCTTTGTTGAAAACTTTTGTAAACCATTTTGGAAACCTTTTTGAAAAGTTTTGGAAAACATTAGGACTAGGTCACCCATTTGCTTATCCTTTACGGTCATCCCATGACCAAAACTCCTTCCATCCCTTTTCTGACCATCCCATGGTCAAACAGGGATCCTTGCCGACCATCCCATGGTCAAAACATTTCAAAAGCCATTTCTTTTCAGATTTTGAAAACAAAACTAGCACCGCTCTATAGCAACCTTCCCAACCGTCCATGACCGCGAACACGGCTATTCGAATAGATTTACACTCTATAGAGGTTGTACACTTTACCCACACCATTCGGGTACCCTACCCTGATCTTCACCGATCGTGGGTCGAGTAACCGATCAAGACTCTCCGGATGCCCACTCCAATATAAGTGCCTACCCTATGGGTGTTAATCCCCTCAAATCCGGGACGTCAAGCGAGGACTAACTGGAGAGCTTTTTCCACTCCTCGAGAGTGTGCGCTGTCAATGAGGGGCCCATAGTAACGCGTGGAGGCCTGCCGACCCTTTGTTCCTTCTCTAGGTCCCACCTTTATTAGAGAAGGCCGACCCTCCAGGGATCCCCGATCCCCTGTAGTTGTTGCGAGGCAGCTCATACCAGAATAGACAAACTTCAAATCTAGCCCTGTCCCATTCCAGAGTAATGTGGTTGCACAGGGTTAATTGTTCTAGCACAACATGCAGAGAATCAGGTGCATTTTCGTATACCTTTTTCCTCTTGTGTTCCTCCAGCCATTTTGTAAAACAAAACCTCTTTCTTTCACAACATCTCTTGGGAGGTCCCACCTCACCAAGATTTTATCATAAAATATTTAGTAAAACTTTTTCCGGGGTCTTCCCATCCTCTAGCTTTGTTTCGGCTAAACCGGGGTCTCCAAAGGGGTATGGTGTAAAACACCATCTAATCTACTAGGGGCAAGTAGGTATCATCGCGTGGGTTGTACTTAGTAGTACAATAGAGTAGTAGTTTGGAGGAGCCAAACCACTACCATATATATATATATATCAACATACAGTAAAACAATGCAGTTTCAAAAATAGCAGGTAAAACACGCATAAGTAAAACATTAGGACAAGGCTTATGAGCAAGAAGGTGGCTTTCCTGATGATCAGCAATATGGCATGATTGTCCCTGGACGTCTTCTTTAGATACTCCTAGAATACCAATTCTAATTAGACATACCACTTCTTCTGCTCTCCGATTTCATCGCAACTATCGTCGTCCAGACATCACATGCGAACAAACAAGGGAACAATCAACACAAGGCATGCAAGCACCAATACCATACAGCAAACAAACAATTGAATAAACTACAATTAAGGTTCTGTAGTTTTAGAGAGGATTGGATTTAGGAGGTTGAGATGGTCTTGGAGAAGGGGATGAAAATCCCTTACGCAGTGTTTTGATGTATGAATTGGAGCGTGGAATTGGGGAATCTGGAGATCAGGAGAATCCAATTCAATTCCGAGCTAAAATTCATACATCCAAACACTGCGTTAGGATTTATAGTCTAGAAACTACCTAAGAGATGGATTTTTGGACAAGACCATATTCTGTATGATACCATTGTAAAAACGTGATACCAACAGATAGGATTTGATAAAATGAAGCCAACAAAAGTGGTTTCACTGTTTTATCAATTCCAAAAGATTTATAGTGATTTTTATAGTGAAAAGGACTCTAGTTTTAGGAAATAATTCACCACAAAGGTTCTGGAGCTCCAAAAAATATATCCTTGGTTGGTTATGTAGGACTTGATGTACTTGTTCACTGAGAGTTGGAATCAGGTCAATACAATTACCAGAATGCCCTCAGGAAATTCCCAAAGGAAGTTTTGTAGAAAATTTGTCCTTTTCACCATATTTAATCTACAGAGGCTTTTAATATGAAGTAAAGGGCCATGGGTAGGTGTGGCAAATACCTCCCTGTACCATCTGGAATCACTCTTTTTGGAGTTACAAATATACTGTAGTGATTAATCTAGTGATAACACTAGGGACAGAAAGGTTTAATTCATTAAAATTCATTAGAAACCCAATAAATGGTGAGCTCCTAGGTTTTGGTATATATTTATAGTGAGTTTCACTGGGAGTTGGAATTAGCCTAATAGGTGGTGTAGAAAAGCCTAGGGAATCCAAGTATAAATGAAATGTATTTGTTATTTTTCTCAAGCTAACCTACTGTTCACCTTAGCATGAATCCAAGGTACAGAGATGGGTACAAAAGATACCTTCCAATAGGAAGTGGGTTTGCCTTCATTGGATCTGTAAAACTCATATTATGATTTATTCATTGGAAAAGATACTAGCGGAGAGAATTATTCCCAGAACATCATGAAAATGATTTTGGGCCGGGGGCTTATTCTGAACGTTAGGCACGACACTTGGGAGACTGTAAAAAATTTAATTCAAGTATTTCATAGTAGTTTACATTTTTGTTCATAGTTTACACTTTTGTTCGTATTTAATCCTAACAGTCAGATTTGTAGATTTGGGAAAAAGAAAAAGAGCTACAGAGCGCCTGGGCTGAAACTAGGCCGAGATGGGCCGCCCGACGAGCAACCGGCCCACTAGAGCGGCGTTGTGCACGGGAGGAAAATTTTGAAGGGCTGCCAGGTGGGCCCGGTGGTCAGCGACTCAGGAGGTTGAAGAGGTATGGGGCTCTGTGTTTCGTCGGATTAGGAAGAGGATCGACGGCCCAGAGATCGTCCTCCTCACTGTGACGCGCGGTGGCGCTGGGAACCCAAGGCGACGGGGGAGCCTCGGGCGACGGCAAGGAGCTCACCTAGGGCGCCGGGAGGACGCGAGGATGGTCGGAGGCGATGCGGCGCTCGGCAGCGGTCCCGGCGACGGGCGGGAGCGGCGGTTTGCGAGCAGAGATGAGGTCGTGCACCTCCGCGGCGCGGTGGGCTTCGGGAGCTCGCCGGAGGGTGCTCCGGGACGGCCTCCGGTTTGCATGCATGTCGTCGGAGAGGAGGAAGGGAGGACCAGGAGGGATGCTACAGCCACGGGGGAGCCCTTGGGTTGCGGAGAGGGCTCGGAGAGGTCAGACTCGACGGTGAAACTCCGGTCGGGTGAGTCGCCGGTGATGGTTCTCCGAGGTTCCTGCAGTGAAGGGAAGGCACCGGGAGATGGGTCAGCTGCAGGGGAGTAGATCTGAGCAAGAAATAGGGCTCGTAGGAGGCAGGGGTCGAGCTTAAACTTCACCTCTCTAAAGAGGCCGAGAGGGGCTCTCTTCCTTCTCCACGACGAGGGAAGTAGAGGAGAGGGATCTGGAGCTCTCTAGAGAGGTCAGGGGAGTGGGAGGGGGAGAAATGAGGGAGCAGGAGTAGGTGGAGGACCTCTGGTCAATTTAAAGGCAAATGGTAGGTTCATGGTGGACATGGCCTATGGAGGGGCTATGGCAGGTCCATGGCCTTGCCATTGGGCATCTGGGGTGGTGGAGAGACACAGGGGTCGTGCAGGGGACAGAGAGAGGGAGGGGAGCTGTTGTGGCAAGAGTTTTGGGCACTAGGTGGTTGTCCCACTTTAATCTCTACATCCAAACACTAGAGGACAAGGAGATGATGGTGCTACAGTGGTATTGCAACAGGGTTGCTCGACCAGGAGGAGAGAAGTGTGTTGTGCAGGCTTGGTGGAGAAGATTTGATATGGTTTGATGTAGTAATAGGGCAAGGTTTTGCTCATAACCCAGATTTGGAAAAGTTGATGACTATGAAGGAAATTCTTTGAATTGATTTTGGCAAGATGAGTGAATGGTACTGGTGGGTAGATGTGGTCAAGGCATAACTCTAGGAATTATTTGGGATTTTTCAGAGGACTCTAAGTCCACTTAAATCCATTTATTCAAAAACTGCAGAAGTAGTTTCTAGAGGATCATTAGATAAATTTACATTGGGCAAGTGGAGTTTTTGATGTGGGATGATCCAAAATGTGAATGCACATTTAGGGGAATTTTCCCAAGATTTATTGAGGCTTGAAAGTATTTAAAACCATTATTATTCCATTTTAGCCATTTAAGGAAATGGGCAAAAAGAAATAATAAAGCTCTTCAAAAATATTTATTTTTGAAGTGGGAAGGTGGGGTCTGATATGTGGGTCTCAATTGTGCAAAAAGTTGGGGAAGTGTTTTGGCAAAACCAAACTTTCCTTTATGAGAGGAGTTTTGGAGATTTTGCCAATTTAGGGAATTAAATAGTTTTGGTCCCTAATCAATATGGATCATTGTTGATAAATCTTAATGATCAAGGTAGATGATGTAGACAAGGTGTAGAAAGCATTTGCAACCTTAGGATTGGAGCATCCAAGTTGATTTTGGTGGAATACCCTAGATTAAGGAGCTATGGTGATGTTAATTTCATACCATCAAAACCAGGTTTGATCTTGGAGCTCAGAGCTCCCCTTGGGGCATGGGGTGGATGGATGGATAGAACAAGTGATGGAGATTGCAATAGTGTAGGGGTTTGAGCTTGATCCTAATTGAGCTCACCAAGGCAAGCTTTCAAACTTTGAATAAAATAAGACTGCCAAAGCAGATTATCAACTAGCCTTCAAAACCTTGTGGGTGTCAACATCTCAAGGATCTAATCGGAACAGGTGAAGTAGGTAATGATAGACCTGTATTAGTAGAACACAACCATCCAAGGATTTTGTCCATAGAATGTTGGAGGGTGGTGTGAGCTTATACCAAAGTAGGCATGTTGACTAGATTTGCAGGAAAAGTTATCTTCTTGCCTGCAAAACCATCAAGAACAAGTGGGTAGGAGGATGATCTAAACAAGGTCAAGATTGGGCCTTGGTATTCCTTAGGATATTTAACAAGATGGTCCAAGTGCATTGCCAAAAATGCAAAAGGGTTAGAGAAAGAGAGGCATTCAAAAAGGTGTTGTTGAAACAGTTTCCAGACTTGGTCAAATTTGGCTGATTGAGGGTTTTTGACTAGAATGTTGGTGGAGATGATTTTGAGGGGTGTCAAAGTACCCAAGCATCATAAATTAGATGATATCTAAGAGTATATTTAGTAGAAGGGATCCATGCTTGATATTGGTCTTCAAGGACTTGGAAACATCTAGAATGGAAATCTGGTTGAGGGTTTTAGATGATCACTTAAAGGCTAGGGATCATATCTTGGTTTGCATTCTTGCTTAGGGGTTAATGATTGGGAAACATCTTGATCCTAGTGATGAGCTCCTAGAGCGGCTCATACTACTTCCTAAGCAAACAAGTCAAACAGCAGATCAAAGCAACTCATCAGACATCAGATCAAGGCAACTCATCTGATAACCTAAGGAAACCTACTACTAGGGTTACCATCAAGCCTAGCTTGGGGTAAGGATGGCTATTTTGAATAGTTTGGAGTTTGATAAAGGTAAGGTCCTTGGTATCTCTACCAAGAGTAGACTTCAAATGCTTCATAAAAAGGTTTTGTTAAAACTAGACATAATAATAGTAGAAGGTTCTGTCTTGAAAACATAAGGAGATTATGTTATATAGCTCTCCATAGTTTGATCAAGATAAGCTACTAAAATAGTTGGTTTGCAAAGGCTTCTTGTCTCAAGTTTTGAAATGCCAGAACATTTGAGAATATGTATAATGAGCCAGGATAGTTTTGTTAAATAGCTTTTGTCAACTGATGGTGAGGTAAGGAGCATATCATCTAATACACATTCATATGCATAAGCCTATCCAAACAACAAGCAAACACTTCAGCATTAAACAAGGCAAAGTTTTTGTTCCCCCTGATTTTTGCATTCTGGACAACTAATCAGGGTTGCTGAAATTGGGATGTTACATAAACAACAAGAAAGGTTCTTGTCGCATGGAAAAGGTTGTATCAAGATTTAAGTGAATTGACACTTGGTGAGTGAAATCACATGGATAGTTTGATCAATCATATATAACATGATATGTACAAATCCAGATATGTCCTATGCTCTAAATGTTATGAGCATATACCATGATGACTCATTGGATGATCATTGGCTGATAGTAAGGATATCCTTATGATCTTTGGAAGAACTAAGAATATGTTATGAGGTGACAAATAGTTTATGTAAATAGTTACAAATAGTTCATTGTAAAGTGTTACATTGATACTAGTTTTGTCACAAGATACAAGTTAAGTTTATCTCAATTTAGACTATGGGTGGCACAATGTAATGGAAAGAGAGTTTCATGATGGATTTAGATGAGTTCCAAAGTTAAGACATTGTAACAGATATTACAAAAAGGCTAAGTATATGACTTCCATAGTAGCAGCAAAGGAGGTCATTTGTGTTACGTAGTTTGTTATCAAACAAGGTGTGGTTCAGAGTAGGCTAGTACTATGAATATATATTGTATGACAACATATATCAACATGTTTTAATCCAGGAGGATTTTTTGCCCTTTCTATCAGGTGTGTGGCCAGCGCTCCCGATGGGAGTAGCCCCCGAGGCTACATTTGAAAGTTTGTATTTGAGTGTAGGCTCAAATTCTGTCTTCATTAGCTTCACTATTGTCTCCATAGGAGGATTTGTTGTTTCCTTGGGTACATGGTCATTGCTCCCGATGAGATTAGCCACCCGAGGCTATATTTGGGTACTTGTACCAGAGCATAGGCTCAAGCTTTCATCATGTATGGAGATTCTCAACTCAGGTCTTGTGTATGTTTAAAGTCATTTTTTATCGGGTGCACGGCCAATGATCCCGATGGGAGTAGCCCTCGAGGCTATGTTCGGATGCTTGCATCCGCGCATAGGATCAAGTATTTATCATCTGAGTAGGAACTCAACTTAGGTCTTCTATTTCTTGAATCGCAAAAAACTGTTGCATGCGCGGTCAGCGCTCCTGATGGGAGTAGCCCCAATGCTATGTTCGGACGCTTGCATCTGAGCATAGGCTGAAATCTTGATCATCCGAAGAAATGCTCCACTCGGGCCTTGAATCTACAGTTTTTTTCGAGTTCTTCAGTGACACACCCAATGCTTTTTCATCATTGCTCATGACGTCATTGCTAACGATGACGGTGTGCTTTAGTTATGTTGGAGAAGGTACGATGGGACCTTTTAGTGGTGAGCCCATGATGCAGGCTGATGACGCGTAGGTGGTGTGCGAGTGGTGGGTTTGACCGCACGACCCCATGTCGCACGAAAATTGAGGGGCCACGTGATTTTCTCCCAAATTACTGTGGTAATTAGTGCCCACTACTGCTGATACTTCGTAATCTGCAAACACTTGTCAACCCGGATTTGATCCTGAGGATACATCACCTAGATCCAACGGCTCTACACTCCCATAGTTACTTTATAAGTGACGGAGGAGAGTTTACTTCTCATTCTCGCCTCCGCCGTTGGATATCTTCTTCTTCCTCGCAATGCATCTGCTCCATTGCTGCTCCTAGTGCTCGTGCCCACTTGCTCGTATTCCAACACCTCCGATGACATATCCATGGGGAGAAGCAAAGGAACTGGCTTCGCCGCTGATGCCGTGGTGGCCAAGCCAAAGGTTATCAGATGGACCCCATCGTGAATCACTACGCGGGAGTTGCACGAGGCCCAGGAGTCCTGACTCCTGAAGGAGAACTCATTCAAGCTTCCTGGCGATGAGCAACACCCCCGTACCCACAAAGGTCTGGTGGGTAATGTTCTTCTCCTTCCTTTTCCACGATCTTTCACTTCTTGCTCACGAATTTCTTTGTGGGCTCCTTTTTGTAGGGATTTCTATTTTTGTGCCCTCGGTTCGTTAGTTTACTCAGTTTTCCCCACCACTTAACATTTCCTCCCTTTTGCCCATCTCCTTCTACGAAACTCTTTCACGGTCTGAAAACTCAATGTCTGTCAGTCTTGCCGTTACATGCTGACAAGTGGGGTCAAGTTCAGTCGGGTCCCGTAGTGGACCCTCGTCGTTACGTGCTAACAAGTAGGGCCACGTTCTGTCGGGTCCCGTAGTGGACCCTTGCCGTTACATGCTAACAAGTGGGGCCGTGTTCATTCGGTCCCGTAGTGGACACCTCTCTCCACTTATCCAGATAGCATCGGACCCACAGCTTATCCACGTGAGCACCGGACCCATAGCCTACCCAGGTTGGCGTTGCAAGATGGGACCCCGAGCCAACCCCAGCCCCACGCCCATGCCGTTGCCTCCCCTTTCTTCTTCTTCTTCTTCTTCTTCTGCGGTGACGGCGACCCTTCTCCGGTGACGGTGGCCCTTTATCTAGCTTCCTATTCATATAGTGAAATGTAATGCATAAACTTGCATATACGAAAATTATACACATTTGAACTCTTTGAAATCACACTTAATACGTAATAATGTTGCAACAACGAAAATCTTGAGAGATTATCATTTTCATAGAGTGGAATGTAATGCATAAACTTGCATATGCGAAAAATATAAACCATTGAACACTGTGAAATCGCACTAATACGTGATAATGATGTGCTAACAAAATTTTGAGAGATTATCATCTTCCCCCCATTTTCATAGACTGGAATGTAATGCATAAATTTGCATATACGAAAATTATACATATTTGAACTCTTTGATATCGAACTTAATACATGATAATGTTGTGCTAAGAAAATTTTGAGAGATTATCATTTTCATATAGTGGCATGCAATGCATAAACTTGCATATACGAAAATTATACACCTTTGAACTCTTTGAAATCGCACTTAGGACATGATAATGTTGTGCTAATAATTTCCTGATCATTTATCATTTCCTTGGAGTGAAATATAATGCATAAACTTGCGTATACGAAAATTATAAACCTTTGAACACTGTGAAATCACACTTAATACATGATAATGATGTGCTAGCAAAATTTTGAGAGACGATCATTTTCTCCCCCATTTTCATAGAGTGGAATGTAATGTATAAACTTGGATACACGAAAATTATACACATTTGAACTCTTTGAAATCACACTTAATACGTGATAAATTGTGCTCAGAAAATCTTGAGAGATTATAATTTCGTACAGTGGAATGTAATGCACAAATTATACACCTTTAAACACTTTCCCTTCAAAGTATATTCAAAATCATTTGTGTATGGAGTTAAGTACTAGTGGAAAACTCATTATTTTGCATGGATAGAGGGGTGCCCCTGACAAATATAGGTGTTATCATGTCCACTAGATCACAGAGGATCAACAGTTGGTGGGCACGATCCGCGTGACAACTGTCTCAACCAATCAGAGCGTAGCAGCCAAGATGAGCACAGGTATGAGAGATCGTGACTAAGAGAGAGGTAAAAACTGAGTATAACTTAAGAACCAAGGAAAACTGAGTAGAACTTAAAAACCAAGGGCAAGGGTGACAAAGGGATTCTAATAGAAAATAGAAAGATATTTAAAAAATGGAAAATGTGTCTTTTACAATAAAATACATCTTGGCATACATAAAACTATTTGCAATTCAAATATACACCAGTTGACAATTATTGCCTCATTTAGACAAACTATGTTTTGGGGAGGGATGTTTTGGGAAGAGGGTTGAGTAGAAATCCATGAACCTTATAGACAATAGGTTATTTGAGAAGAGGTGATTTAGGTTAAAACTTGATTTATATACATTTCTTATGGTGGCAGGTCACATAATAAGATCCTTGGATTGATGCCACTATGTTTTGATCCTTTTGAATTTGTTGTGCATAAAATGACTCAATTAGCTAGCTAAAACCCATTTGTTGACTCTCTATTGACCAGCCACCGGAGGGTAAAACTGAGTATATTGCACATGGCAGTGTTAGTACTGAAGGGAAAACTAACTACAACCAAACTACCAGTGTTACACTCGAGGGTATAATAGAGCACAACTAGTCACAAGGGTTAGACAAGAGGGAAAAAAACATGACTCACGAGTGCGTGTTGTGGTGAACGAGGTGGTAGCGGATACGTGTGGTCGTGTAGGGTGCAGTAGCATACGCGGTTACGCGGTGCTCGCTGGTGCAACGAAACGTCCCTTCCCTTCTCCTTTCTAGAGGCCTCCTTACTCTCACTAATTACTCACTCGCTCACTCAGCTATCTCCATTGTCACATCACCTTCTGCAAACCCCCAAGAAACCCCAACCACGCTGGCGATGGAGAAGAACAGTGCGGTGGCCATCATCGCCTCCAAGACCACCGACGAGGAAGCCCCAGTCCCTATACAGGCCCCGTCAGGCATCAAAGGTAGCCGCCATCCCCGTCTAGGCCCTCGTCCCCGCTTCCACCATAGCCGTTGGCGAGGAGGTCCCTGCCGGTCTCGGGCAGATCCTGCTCTGCTAGGACCCCTACGAGGAGGATGATTACATCAGGGCGGAGAACCCCTATGACACCAGCATCACCGACCCATGGCCGGAGGTAACTAGGGTTTTCTCCCCTTCCATTGTTCTTCCTCCATTCCCATCATTGCATGCTAGATCATATGTTACTAGGGTTCGACTGTTCGTATTTTTACAGTAGCTAATCCTCTTGTGTTAGATCTCGTATTTCGATGAATCCCCTTATTCATATTTCGATGAATACCCCTGTTCATATTTGAATCCCCCTGTTCATAGTTGGGATCAGTATACGATTTGGTTTGGGGTTTGTCGAATAATCAGGGGATCTCAATTGGTTAATTTATGCAAATAATCAATCCTAATAATCAAGGTATCTCAATCATGTACTTATTGCACTCTATTGTTTTTTTAACAGGAGGATTGCAGCGATGTCCGCAGCGACGACGAGTCCAAGGACACCAAGACTCATCAGGTGTTGAGGAGGCTGAAGTCCGACCAGTACGACAACTTCTTCGCTGGCGACGTCTACAGGTGCCCCTTATGCACCACCAGGAGGCTCCGTGCCACAACTTCAACTCCCTCGTGAAGCATGCCGAGGACGGAGGACCTGCAGCGAGTCCGTGAACGGCCATGGATTCAGAGCCAAGCATCAGGCGCTCAGTCTTCACCTCCGCAACCTCCAGAAGGTGGCCATCGAGGAGGGTCACATGCCCCCGATCAAGCTCAAATGAACTCCATTTTAAAATCCCAAGCAAACCTAGATGTTTAAGAATAAGATACATCATCCACCAAAATCAACTCAAAATTCAAACAAAAGTTTCTTCGGCCATTTGATCGAACACCTTGTGGGCACAAATCAAACAAAAACAAAAACACTAGTCTGAGCAGTGTTCTGGCCAAACTTGTCCCCCACATAGCCACCAAACCCTCTCCACTCTTCTCCCCTACTACCCTTTCCTAGCCCGGCCAAGCACTGTGCCCATGACCAAATGGTCATGGAAATCAATGCCGAGCCCACTCGAGAACCTCACCGACGTCAGCGCGGCACAGCAGCCGCCAACCTCGCCCACCTTGCCCAGCGTGTCGCTCGTGGTCCACCTCCACCACCAGGCCACCGACTAGCCCGCGGACAGAGCAAGGAGCAGCCAGGAATCCACCACGCCCGGAGCTTGTCTGCCATGCCGATGCCGCCCGTAGAGCATCCATGGCCCCCCGCTCAACCAGACCACGCCTCGGTCTCGCCGCCCACCTACATGATCACCACCGCCCCAGGAAGTTGTCAGACATGCCCCCTTTCCTCGTCGACCGTGACCCGTAGACGCTGGCCACCGCTTTTCTCGCCGTCGATAGAGACATCGTGTGCGTCGTGCCGCTTGCTTATCCCGATAAAATCCATTACACACGCACCTCCGTGACACTCGCCAGGGCACCACCCCCGTCCTAGTCCACCGCCCAAGCCCCTAGCCCGCTGTATCATCGTCACCGACGAGCTCCGCCCATGCCGCACTGCCGCCTCGTCGCGCCTATTTAAGGAGGCCTTCCCAGCACTGTTTCCTCACACCCACTCTCATCTACTCCCCCTCAGAACCCTCCAGAGCCCCACCGAGCAAGCCATAGTCCGCAGCGCCGGAATTTCGCCGGAGTTGTCGCTCGAGGGAGAAGAAGCGAGTCCGTGAACGGCCATGGATTCAGAGCCAAGCATCAGGCGCTCAGTCTTCACCTCCGCAACCTCCAGAAGGTGGCCATCGAGGAGGGTCACATGCCCCCGATCAAGCCCAAGGAACCCAAGGTCAAGGGACTGGGCAACAATAAGTGGAGGAGGCGCCAGAGGGAGGAGCCATGAGGGACCACTGATCTTGTGTTGTTGCTGCTCTGCTGTAAGCAGCTTATTTTGTATTGTCTCTATTGAACTTGTCAGATGTTGTTGCTAAGCAGCCTAATTGTCGAACCTCATTAAGTACCATACTATATATATCCTATATTAGCTGCTTTCTCTACATATGCTCTGTTTACTGAATGTATTTATGGTGCTGCTTAGATTGATGCTCTAGATTTGCTACAGATTAGGAAAAATGAGGGTTAAAAGGAACAATGAATGAAGAGAGAAGCTTCTATAAATTCTCTACCTTTTTGGGCAAAAACACAATTGTTAGCGAGAGAGAGGGAAAAGATGCTCTTAAAAAGGCCAATCATAAAATTAATAAATAGAAAACTTCCAATTTAGGCGACAGGGTGCACATAACCACCAAACGTGCCCCACATGTCCCACACGTCCCCCATAACGCATTCCCAATAAACCGGCCCCACGCAGTCCCACATGGCGCGCCCCATTTGTAGGCATAACGTGTTCCTGCCCAAATGACCCCACGTGGTCCCACACCCCGCGCAGCCCCACATGTCAGCCAACGGTCAACCTAACAGCAGCTATCGTTCAAGTTCTTTCTTGGGTTTCCGAGAAGGAAAGGGCCAAAGTGAGGAAAAGTTAAGCGGCTGCTGGGAAAACTGAGTACAACTAACGAACCATGGGCACGAAAATAGAAATATCTTTTTTGTGTGGCTTGCAGCTCTACCCAGCTCATGTTGAATTCCATCCTCCATATCGCCTGCTTCATCACACTTTGTCAGTGTTTCCTTGGGATCCATCCCCATTGGGCCTATGGAAGCACTTCTTTGCTGTCAACAAGAATGCGACTAGGACCTTTGTCTATGATGTTGGGGTGCTATCATCTATGTCCGTCAAGATGTCGACTACTTTGACCTCAAATTTGTTGACTCTGTTCAAGATTGGTGGAAGAAGTGGTTATATGTCAAGGATCACTCAGTCGAGGGCTAGTTATATGGATTGGCTCCTTTCGACCCGACCAAAGCATGAGGAAACCCAGTCCTGGGAAGAAGGCGTAACTCAGGTTGAGATTGAAGAGACGCACCTGCAAGAACATTTTATGATCCCTATAGTTTTGTATGTTAGATAACAATATCAAGGATTATTTAATTTTGTATTGAGTGTTGTAGTGTTTCCCCAAAAAAGAACGAAAAAGCAAAATCTAGCAAAACATATGTTCTTGGACGGATTATCCTCTTCTCATTCATTTGGGGAATTTCTATTTAGAGTTTCTTTGAATTTCTTCATCATGGTTTCATTATTTGATCACTTGTTTTGTTGTGACAGCTTGTTGTCATCACGGGAGCCTCCAATTCAGTTATGGATGTATTCCCCGGTAGCGTTGTAAAAGCACCAGTTCCCTCCTCGAAGGGTGTGACATAGTGGAAAGGTGGATCAGGCCAATTATGGCGAGATCCACCGGAGAACAGGGTGAGTCTCGGCGTGGTGGTCTTAGTACCGCCCACCCCTCCAATACAGACGTACTTCCCTTAAGAAGGAAGGTACGGCTTTAAAACAAATCTTGTGTCTCCTTGTGCTCCACTAGGGTTACCTTGTTCCTCTCACCGTCTGTTTCCCGCATAGTAGTTAGGTTAACATATAGGGAAATTCATATTAGTTGCATATCTAGAGAATTTACCTTTGTGTAAAGCGTAAAACTGCAAAAAGAGTTAAAATTAGGAGTAGCACCTATTCACCCCCCCTTTAGGCTGCCATACAATCCACTTGCCATCTATCTTCATTGTTCAACTCTTTGATGAAAAGATGAAAAAAGCCAAAAAAAAGCTCTGCCCTTCCATCTCTTGGATAGATGGAGAGGGAGGGCAGAGGCCTTTGGTGTCCCTTTCAGTCAAGAATTGGGGCTTGACAAAAACTAGCCAATATTTCTCTCAATGCGTCGTTCATGGTTCGATATTCTGGTGTCCTAGGCGTAGAGGAACCACACCAATCCATCCCAATTTGGTGGTTAAATTTCTACTTTCGGTGTACGATACTAAGGGAGGTCCTGCGGAAAATAGCTCGATGCCAGAATGATAAAAAGCTAACACCTCTTATTTGACCAAAATTTTAAAATACGAAAAAGATCCATCTAAAATGCAAAGGTCGTCTTATTCAAACCTCAATCATCACATCCCCTCTCTCATACTAAACACCTCGGGCGTGCTCACCCAAGAAAGGCGCTTCCCATCTTCTTTTAAATGAAGGGGTACCCCCGAAGAAATCCAGTGGAGACGGGTGGGCCTGTAGCTCAGAGGATTAGAGGAAGATGGCTACGAACCACGGTGTCGGGGTTCGAGATCCCTCCTCGCCCAAGCCTTGGCAAAGGGGAGAGGGCCTTTACTTTCCCCTGAGGGTAGGAAAATCATGATCGGGATAGGGACGTAAAGCATGAACTTAGGTATGCTCTTTCCTTTTGTCGAAGGAAGCTCGTGATGTGATCACCGAATAGAATGCAATAGAAATGAGAAACATGGAAGAAACGGGTACCTACTCCCTAAGCAATCAAGCAAGTTTTTACATTTCTATTCTTACATTAAAGAATGAATCAAATCTCCCCAAGTAGGATTCGAACCTACGACCAGTCGGTTAACAGCCGACCGCTCTACCACTGAGCTACTGAGGAACAGGGGGGGATTCGGCCTCCTAGAGTTCAACTCCCGTTCTCAACCCATGAACAATATGAGTCCGAAGCTTCTTTCGTAACTCCCATAATTTCTTCGTAGTGGCTCCGTTCCATGCCCTCATTTCATAGGGAAGCCCAAGAAAGTGGCTCTATTTCATTCTAGTTCACTTCCTAGCACTTCCTATCATTTTAATATCCATCCCTTTGGTCTTATGACATAAGAGATGTCATTTATAGTCTATCTCTTTCTATATATGGAAAGTCAAGAAATTCTCATCGAAACATCGAGAAATTGTGCATATAGGAAAACTCTAAAGAAAGAAAAAAGGAGACCCATGCCAAGATTTGCAAATCTTTTCTATTAGTAGTCTAAGTTTCTCGAGGAGGATAATTAATTCGGTCGCTGTGGTCGGACTCTATTATGGATTTCTGACCACATTCTCCATAGGTCCCTCTTAGATCTTCTTTCTCCATCTTTGATTAGGGAAGAAGGAGATATTCGCGACTACTGGGCGGTTTCATTATGGGGCAGCTCAGATCTTCATATCGATCTATATCCACCTCTGTATCTATTCTTTCTTAGCTAAACGGGTGGAGGATCCACCCAATTTGTTTATATCATGGGCTCGAAAACGGATCCCAATGTGACTGAAATGCACGATCTTCACAGGTATCACTTTTCACGATACCAAAAGGTGCAATAGCATTTTGAACCATTTCCTATACTATAAGCGAATGGTTTTCCATTACTTGAGAAATGGATTCTTATATCAAACTATAGCTATTACATTAAAGAAGAAAAGAAAACTAATAGAAGTCGAAGACGCGAATGGTAGTGAATAGAGAGAAAGATTCTTCTGATTTTCTTGTTCCTGAAAATATTCTATCTATCTCCTAGACGCCGTAGAGAATTGATAATTTTCATGTCTTTCAATTCTCGTACTCGTAATTGAAGTTACGGAAGGAGACCCCGTCATTTGCAATGAAACACATATAAACTCTGGAAAATTTCGAAATCAGGCCAAGCGTCTTAATACATATGCAAAAAAATTCATTATTGGCCCACCATTGATTAGAAGATTTCGCTTGTATGAATCGCTATTGGTTTGATACGAATAATGGCAATCCTTTCAGTATGTTAAGGATACAATACAGATGTATCCACAATTCATTTAGAGTTACTTAATAGCCTATTTCTTATACCATATCTCTATCCCGTGAAATTCTCGAGCCGAAAGATGGATGCATATGCTGTGTTTCATTTTGCTAAATGATATCAATTAAATGGTGTATCAATTCCATAAATTGGGATATAGCAATAAAAAAACCAGCAAAATTCTTTCTAATATTTTAGATAGAAGAAATGTTTCCTCTATCTAAAATATTAGAAAGAATGTACTCTTCTATCCAAATCCAATTGCATTGATAAAATCAATCCAAATTCCAGTAGTAGATGAATAATTGCAAATTTTTGTGTGTACGAGATTAGAATAACTTCAAAATAACTGACATAATTTTTGATTTTTCCTGATCAGAAAAATATATGAAAAAGAAAGGAGGTAGAAAAATTTTGGGATTTATGGTTAAAGAAGAAAAAGAAGAAAACAGGGGTTCTGTTGAATTTCAAGTATTTAGTTTTACCAATAAGATACGGAGACTTGCTTCACATTTGGAATTACACAAAAAGATTTTTCATCCGAAAGAGGTCTACGAATACTTTGGGAAAACGTCGACGTTTGCTAGCTTATTTGGCAAAGAAAAATAGAGTACGTTATAAGAAATTAATCAGTCAGTTGAATATTCGGGAGCAGTAATTTAATCGTTTGAATTTTTTTCTTTTTTTATTAGTAGTCTTATAGTAGTCTTAGATTTTGCATTTTGATGAGCCTCGTTTTGAGGAATTCATGGAATAATCCATTTTCATGGAATAATGAATTAAGGAAGAAAGGATATGAGTCTACCGCTTACAAGAAAAGATCTCATGATAGTCAATATGGGCCCTCAACACCCATCAATGCATGGTGTTCTTCGACTGATCGTTACTCTCGATGGTGAAGATGTTATTGATTGTGAACCCATATTAGGCTATTTACACAGAGGAATGGAAAAAATCGCGGAAAACCGAACTATTAAGAGATGAGGGAGATAGAGAGATGGTAGAAGGGGATAGGAAAGGGGAAGATATTTGTAAATTCCTTAAGTTAAGAAAGAAAAAAGAATAAAAATACGGATACATAGCATAAAAAAAAGAATAAATAAGACGAAATTCGCCCTCCTCCTACATATTTAATTTCTTCTCCTATACAAAAACTAGCAAGACCCACTCCATTGGTAATTCCATCAATGACACCTTTATCAAAAAATTCCGTTAGTTCGGTTAATGCTCTTATACCGAAGGTAAAGACCCTAGTATAGAAAATATCTATATAACCGCGATTATATGACCAACTGTATATATTTTTTTTACTTTATCAAAAAAGTACGAAAAAGGACTTTCCTTGTAAAAGGAATTTTGTAAATCCAAATTCTGAAAAAAAGAATAAGAGGATCCATAGAAAATATATGCAATGAATAAACCGAAGATAGCTAAACTTACAGAATAAATTGCATTAGTAAAAAATTCATATAAATTTATAGAAGAATTAGAACTTTCCTGGCTAAAGTTTATTGAGGGAGTTAACCACTTTGATAATATGGTTAACCCCCCTATTCCATTATCTGTCGCTCCATTATCAAAAGAGATTCCTATGAATCCAATGAACAAAGTAAAAAGCAGTAATATAAGAAGAGGAAATAACATAGTATTTTCCGTTTCATGCGGATAGGCAAAAGTTTTTTTAGCCCCAAAGGACGTACTAAAGGATCCTATCCTATTTGTTGTATTACCTTGAATTTTTGGTATATTTTGTGAAAAAAAAGAAACTCCATTCTTTGTTGTTGATAAAATGAAACCCCTATTCACTCCTTTGGGTATCCTTTTTCCCCACAAGGATATTGAATACAAGGGGCCCTCTTTAGTGCTACTATAATTTTGAAAATGAACGCGCAAATACCCATCAAATGTAAGTAAATATATCCGAAACATATAAAAGGCAGTTAATCCTGCAGTAAAGGAAGCTATTATTCCAAAAAAGGGCGAATATAACCAACTATTACTAAGGATCTCATCTTTGGACCAAAAGCAAGCAAGAGGCGGAATACCACAAAGAGAAAGTGTACCCCATAAAAAAGTGGATCTTGTAATTGGAATATATTTTCTTAAACCGCCCATAAGAACCATATTCTGACTTTTATCTGGTGAATATCCAACAAGAGGTTCCATTGAATGAATAATTGATCCGGATCCCAAGAACAATAAAGCTTTTGAATAAGCATGAGTGATCAAATGAAATAAAGCAGCTTGATAAGAACCTATACCTAAAGCTAACATCATATAACCCAATTGAGACATTGTAGAATAAGCTAAACTTCTTTTAATATCTCTCTGAGCAAGAGCTAAAGTAGCTCCTAAGAAGAGTGTTACTGTACCTACTAAAGAAATTAAACTCATTATCAAAGGTAGAGATATGAAAAGAGGAAGAAGTCGAGCTAGAAGAAAAATACCCGCAGCAACCATAGTTGCTGCGTGTATAAGAGCTGAAATGGGAGTGGGTCCTTCCATAGCATCGGGTAACCATACGTGAAGAGGGAATTGTGCGGATTTCGCAACTGCACCAAGGAATAATAAAAAAGCACACAAAGTAGTAAGTAAAGAATTAATTCCATTATTAGGAATCCAGTTATTAGCTATTTTGAACAAATCCCTAAACTCTAAACTACCTGTTATCCAAAAAAAACCTAAAATTCCTAATAATAGACCAAAATCCCCTACACGATTAGTTACAAAAGCTTTTTGACAAGCACTCGCTGCGATTGGTCGTGTAAACCAAAAACCTATCAATAAATAGGAACACATTCCTACGAGTTCCCAAAAAAAATAAATTTGTATCAAATTGGAGCTAGTAACCAATCCTAGCATGGAAGTATTGAAAAAACTTATATAAACAAAAAATCTCAAATACCCTTCATCGTGAGACATATAACCGTCACTGTAAATAAGAACCAGGATTCCTACAGTAGTAATTAGTATTAACATAATAGAAGTAAGCGGGTCAATCAAGTATCCAAATTCTAAAGAAAAATCATTATTGACGGTCCAAGACCATAGATATTGATAGATAGAACTTCCATTTATTTGTTGAATAGACAGTTGAACTGAGAATACCATAGCTATACTTAAGAGTAAAACACTAGGAAAAGCCCATATGCGACGAAGATTTTTTGTTGCTGTCGGAATAAAAAAAAGGCCAAATCCCATTGACATAATAACTGGAAGTGGGAGAAGAGGAATTACCCATGCATATTGATATATATGTTCCATAAGAAAAGAAGTTGCAATTTTTACTTGAAATTTTACTTAAAATTTTTCTATAAAATAAAAAGGTTTCCGATTCACCAAACCAATTCTTATCTCTTTCTGAAGGAATAAATAAAAAGAATAAGAAAAAATACTGGAATTCTTAATTTTTTCAAAAATTTATTTCATTGATATAATCTAAAATTCAAAATGGGTTTAATTGGTTAAATTCAAAAAGTTAATCAAATAACTTCGTTACCTAATTATTACCTAAATAATTACCTAAATAAGGATATTTAGTAAAATAAAAAAAAAGGTTGAATCTTTTTACTTTCTATTCATTTTTAGATTTCTTTAAAACATTAAAACAAAGATGAAGCAGCTCTCTTATTTCGTAACTGATTGATTGAATTCCAATGAAAAGAAAACCCATGTTTATAAAAAATTATAAAAGAGTTCTTACTTCATATAGAAATCAAATCCTAATGACTATAATTAACTAAGTTTAAGAATGTCTTGTTTAAGAGACTCCGTATTTTTTGTTTTGATGGGTATTCCATTATGGAGTACCATTCTGAACTTAATTAACTATTTGGATTCCCCCTTCTTTTTATCCACCCATCTTATTCTTATATAGGGGATAGGCTTCCATACCGTATATCTATATATGGAGTATACTGGATATATAAATATCTATAAATAGATTTAAAGGGGAAACCTTTCCATATATTCTATATTATTAAAACAAAGTATAAAATATATACGGAAAAAAATTCAGAATGTCAGTATCTTTCAGTATCTAAGTATAAATACTAAGAAAAAGAAGAAAGAAGGATTGATTTGCCACAATAGATGTCTTTCACATACAACTAGAAAAAAAAATAATTTCCTTTTTGAATGGCTGTTCCAAAAAAACGTATTTCATTGTCAAAAAAGCGTATTCGTAAAAATATTTGGAAGAAAAAAACTTATTTTTCCATAGTACACTCTTATTCTTTAGCAAAATCAAGATCATTTTCCAGCGGGAATGAACATCCAAAACCAAAGGGTTTTTCGGGGCAACAACAAACAAATAATAAGTAATACGGTTTTGGAATAATCTGAATTGACCTATCAAAAAATTATTCCAATTACTTAAATATGAATAATTTCGATTAATTAATTAATGTACTTTTATGTGTTGAATTACTCAGTACAATATTGTTAGAACAAACTCCTCTGATATTATAGAATAAAAGTTTTGGTATACTATGTGCTAAGTATTCTTTTCCTATCAATGATCCATGAATTTTTCATAATAGAATTCTCATAATAAAATATGAGAATTCTATTATGAAAAGTAGAGTATTCTTGCAATAGTACTTACGACTTCCATTTTCTCCAAAATCATTGGTTTAATGTTAGTAAAGTAAATCCTATTAATATTAATAGGAGCATAAAGTTTGATTCTCTAAATTTTTCCTTTTATTGAAAGAATTCTCAAAATTTAAGGGAGAAACTAATTAGAAAAAAAGGAGTTCCAACTCTTTCAAGCAGTCTTTCTATTAGGCACAGCAAGAGTTTATTGTAAAAAAAATCGCAACGATACTACCAAACGAAGTCTATTTTAATGAAGACTCTAATGTTCCTAAATTTTATAGACTTTCCCAATCTCGACGATTCCCGAGATAATAGCTATTATTCTTTTAAGTTACCCATTATTTGAAGTTAGCCGCCATGGTGAAATTGGTAGACACGCTGCTCTTAGGAAGCAGTGCTCAAGCATCTCGGTTCGAATCCGAGTGGCGGCATTCTCGAAAAAAAATACAATAGATTAGAAAATGGATTCAATTCGAAATTTACAATTTTGTAATGAGACCTTCCCCTTATGCTATTTGCAACTTTAGAACATATACTAACTCATATCTCTTTCTCAACCATTTCTATTGTGATTACGATTCATTTGATAACCTTATTAGTTCGTGAACTTGGGGGATTACGTGATTCGTCAGAAAAAGGAATGATAGTTACTTTTTTCTCTATAACAGGATTCCTAGTTTCTCGTTGGGCTTCTTCGGGACATTTTCCATTAAGTAATTTATATGAGTCATTGATCTTCCTTTCATGGGCTTTGTATATTCTTCATACCATTCCTAAGATACAGAACTCTAAAAATGATTTAAGCACAATAACTACGCCAAGTACTATTTTAACGCAAGGCTTTGCCACATCGGGTCTTTTAACTGAAATGCATCAATCCACAATACTAGTACCTGCTCTACAATCTCAGTGGTTAATGATGCATGTCAGTATGATGTTACTAAGCTATGCAACTCTTTTGTGCGGATCCTTATTATCTGCCGCTATTCTAATCATTAGATTTCGAAAGAATTTCCATTTCTTTTCTAAAAAGAAAAAAAATGTTTTAAATAAAACATTTTTCTTTAGTGATTTTAATGCAAAAAGAAGTGCTTTAAAAAGCACCTCTATTCCTTCATTTCCAAATTATTACAAATATCAATTAACGGAGCGTTTGGATTCTTGGAGTTATCGTGTCATTAGTCTAGGATTTACCCTTTTAACCATAGGTATTCTTTGTGGAGCAGTATGGGCTAATGAGGCGTGGGGATCCTATTGGAATTGGGATCCTAAGGAAACTTGGGCATTTATTACTTGGACCATATTTGCAATTTATTTACATAGTAGAACAAATCCAAATTGGAAGGGTACGAATTCGGCACTTGTAGCTTCGATAGGATTTCTTATAATTTGGATCTGTTATTTTGGTATCAATCTATTAGGAATAGGTTTACATAGTTATGGTTCGTTTACATTAATACCTAAATGATTACATAAAATGAAACCTTCATGAAATGCACGTTTTTACTTTTTTGTTTTATTTGAGAACCCTTTGAACGCCCTCTCAAAGGGTTCTCAAATAAAACAAAAAAGATCTAATTAGACTTTTTTTTTACTTTTTTCTGCATTAATAGTAATAGAGCGAACTAATTAAAAAAACCTATTTAGGATAATAATTGGATAAGAGAGCCTCTACCCTGTCAACGGATAGAGAGAGAACTAAATCTGGATAAATACCAATACCTATTACTGGTAAAAAGATACAGATTAAAATAAAAAGTTCCCGTGGTCCAGAATCCACAAAATTTGCGTTTGGAACATTAAATAGCTTGTATCCATAGAACATCTGGCGTAACATAGATAATAAATAAATAGGGGTTAATATCATTCCAATTGCCATTACAAAAGTAATTAGCATTTTTGGCATTAACAGAAATTTTGGACTAGTAATTAGTCCAAAAAAGACTACTAATTCTGCGACAAAACCACTCATTCCTGGTAAGGCAAGAGAAGCCATTGAAAAGCTACTAAACATAGTAAAAATTTTCGGCATTGGGATAGATATTCCCCCAAGTTCTTCGAGATAAACAAGACGCATTCTATCAGAAGCCGTTCCTGCCAAGAAAAAAAGTGTAGCACCGATAAATCCATGGGATAATATTTGTAAAATAGCTCCATTGAGTCCAATGTTGGTTATGGAACCAATTCCTATAATTATGAAACCCATATGAGATACGGAGGAATAGGCTATTCTTTTTTTGAAATTTCGTTGACCAAGAGAAGTTGAAGCTGCATAGATTATCTGGATAGCTCCTATTATTACCAACCAGGGCGAAAATAGATAATGAGCATGAGGTAACAATTCCATGTTGATACGAATCAATCCATATGCTCCCATCTTTAATAAGATTCCCGCTAAAAGCATACATGTACTATAATGAGCTTCCCCATGGGTATCTGGTAACCACGTATGTAGGGGTATAATCGGCAATTTGACAGCATAAGCAATAAGGAAGCCAAAATATAAAAGTATTTCCAAGGTTGCTGGGTATGATTGATTAATTAATCTTTCCAAATCTAATCCTGGTTCATTGGAACCATATAAGCCCATACCCAGAACTCCGATTAAGAAAAAAATGGAACCGCCTGCAGTATACAAAATAAATTTTGTAGCTGAATATAAACGCCTCTTTCCCCCCCACATGGATAAAAGTAAGTAAACAGGAATTAATTCTAACTCCCACATGATAAAAAAAAGTAAAAGGTCTCGCGAAGAAAATAATCCTATTTGACCACTATACATTGCGAGCATCAGGAAATAGAATAATCGCGAATTCTGGGTAACTGGCCAAGCTGCTAAAGTAGCTAAAGTAGTGATAAATCCTGTCAATAAAATAGATCCTACTGAAAGTCCATCGATTCCCAATCTCCAGTGAAAATCGAGGATATCTATCCATTTATAATCCTCCTTTAGTTGGATTAAGGGATCCTCCAGTTGGAAATGATAACAGAATGCATAAGTCATTAGAAGGAATTCTAATAAACAAATGGATATAGTATACCACCTAATGATTTTGTTTCCCCTATGGGGTAAAAAGAAAATTAATAAACCTGCAAATATCGGCAAAACAACAAGTATTGTTAACCAAGGAAAATAACTCATGATAAAGTGATAAAGACAAGATACGTTTTGACCAGAAAAGCCCGTGCTTGATTATTTCAAGCACAGGCTTCTTCGGTAAAGAGGAATCAGACGATTCGAATGCAGTTTTTTGTAACGTATCAATAAGATAGAGCCATGCTACGGGTTGTTTCAGGTCCTAAATAAACGCGGACACTTAAAAAATCTGTCGGGCAGGCGGATTCGCATCTTTTACAACCCACACAATCTTCAGTTCTCGGCGCAGAAGCAATTTGCTTGGCTTTACATCCATCCCAAGGTATCATTTCTAATACATCTGTTGGACAAGCTCGTACACATTGAGTGCATCCTATACATGTATCGTAAATTTTTACGGAATGTGACATTGGATCTATAAATTTTTCTTTTCAACATAAAATTTTTCGATCTGGTAAAAATGAAATTAGTACTATCATGAGTCATATGTATTGTAGACACCAGACGAAGCAATGGTTTATCCAAACCTCAAAAAATATATATATATATTTTTTTAATCCGTTTGTGAGAAAGCGTGAAAAAAGCCAAGAGACTTGAATTTTTGACTTCAATAATCAGAATTATACGAATTGTACATACGAATTCGAATTAGCCAATAAATTGGCTATCGTCTTTTCAATATAAATTATTGCAATATTAAAATTGCAATATCAATGAATTACAAAAATTCATTTAAGTGAAAAAGAATACTATGCAATAACCTATTAAAAAAAAAATGTATATTCTCAAATAATACTAAGAAAATAGTATAGTATTGATTTCCATTCATCTTAATATTCAATATTATTATATATGCGCCTTTGTTTATAGGATTGTATGTCTAATTATTCAATAAATTAGATTGATTGACACGAGTTGATTTCCTATTACGATGGATGGAAGAAAGAATGGATAGTCCAATAGCGGCCTCAGCAGCCGCAAGGGCTATAACAAAAATTGCAAAAATGTCTCCTTTTAATTGGCGACTATCAAATAGATCAGAAAATGTTACGAGATTTAGATTAATTGAATTCAGTATAAGTTCAAGACATATTAGAGCTCTAACCATGTTTCGACTTGTGATCAATCCATAGATACCAATCGAAAATAAATAGACACTCAAAAAAAGTACATGCTCAAACATCATTAATTAACTCCTTATAAATCTTGATTCATTTCAATATGAGGACAAGAATTGAATCGATTCAATTAATTACAATAGAACAATTACACAACAAAAGAGAAAAGAAAGAAGGTATTTGTTGGCAGTAGATCGGTTTTACTAAATCAAAATTTTGATTCTTTAGTTATTTATTTTAGATTTGCAATTCTTAGAATTTTTACTATTTTAAAGTTTTCTTATTGCCGAGCCATAGTAATTGCACCTATTAAAGAAACTAGAAGAATTATGGAAATGAGTTCAAACGGAAGATAAAAATCTGTTGCTAAATGAATCCCAATTTGTTGAACATTATTTATGAGACCCTGTTCTACTATTTGGTTTGATCTTGTAGTCCAAAGAATTCCATACCATGACGTATCTGGGATAGTAGTCATTAGTGAAAAAACAATAGTTATACAAACTAGTGAAGTGAACCCATCTCCAATAGTCCAATAATTCTTATCTTTAGACCATTCTGAGCCATTTACGAACATTACAGCGAATATGATCAAGACATTTATGGCTCCCACATAAATAAGAAGTTGTGCCACAGCTACAAAGTAGGAATTTAATAAAAAATAGAATAAGGATATACAAACAAGAACTAATCCCAGCGAAAAGGCAGAATAAATGGGGTTGTTAAGTAATACTACTCCTAGACCCCCTAGTAGAAGAACAAATCCCCCAAATAGCATAAGAATCTCATGTATTGGCCCAGGTAAATCCATTATGGATAAAAAGAAATTAATAGTATAAAATTTTTCATGAACTGACTAAAACTAAAGAATTCAAGGAAGGCAAAAGGGATTAGGATATTTTTTGGGGGTATAAGCTGTTATAGTTAGAAATTATATCACGAAAATCTAGTCTTATTTAAAATAATAAAAAATTTCGAATAAGCATGTAGTTATTCGTTTTTCTTTATAGTTAGTAAAGGATTATTCTTTTTTATAACAAAAAGAAAAGAAAAAAATACGAATTTAGTAATCAGTAATCGTTCTTGAATTCGAAGATTTATCTTCCTCTATTTTACTTTTAGTAGAATTTCTAATTGTTTGAATTGTGTAATCTTCCATTATGGAGATCGGTAATCGACTTAAAGCAATTTGATTGTAATTCAATTCATGACGATCATAAGTAGAAAGTTCATACTCTTCAGTCATTGATAAACAGCTTGTCGGACAGTACTCAACACAATTACCACAAAATATACAAACTCCGAAATCAATACTATAATTAAGCAATTGCTTCCTTTTAATATCCTTTTCAAATCTCCAATCCACAAGGGGTAGATCTATCGGACATACGCGAACACATACTTCACAAGCAATACATTTATCAAATTCAAAGTGGATTCGGCCCCGAAAACGCTCCGGTGTAATTGATTTTTCGTAAGGGTAGTGAATCGTTATAGGTAAACGATTTGTGTGGGATAAGGTAGTTATGAAACTTTGACCAATGTACCGTGTAGCACGTATTGTTTGTTGACCATAACTCATGAACCCAGTTACCATAGGGAACATATTCATTCTAAATATCTATGAAAAAGATATGTTTCTTTCTCTTGTTTGAGAGAGCCTTTGTGTTGAAAATATTCTTACTGTTATTGTATTATCTTATTTATAGTGAAACAAGTTGGGAAGAGGTTGTTAATAATAGATTGCCCAGAGAAATAGGTAAAAGAAATTTCCATCCAAGATTTAATAACTGATCCATTCTCATCCTAGGTAAAGTCCATCTTATTGTGATAGAAATGAAGAGAAATAAATAAGCTTTAGTTAATGTAATAAAGATACCCATTGTCATTTCCAAAATTCCAACTGGGTTATTCATTTGGAAAAAATCAAAAAGGATATATAGGGAATAGATAAATTCCACCCACCTAAGTAGAGAACTGTTACAAATAAAGAGGAAACTAATAAATTGAGGTAAGAAACAAGATAAAATAAACCATATTTTATACCGGAATATTCGGTTTGATAACCTGCTACTAATTCTTCCTCTGCTTCTGGTAAATCAAAAGGTAATCTTTCACATTCTGCCAAAGAAGAAATTAGAAAAACTAGAAAACCTATAGGCTGACGCCAAATATTCCATCCAAAAAAACCATACTTTGACTGTGCTTCAACTATATCAACTGTACTTGAACTGTTAGATAATCATAGTCGATGATAACATAACAGTTCCCACCGCTATTCCAAAACCGTACGTGAAACCTTAGCTTCATACGGCTTCTCTATGATCAGAAAAAAGAGAGGACTGTTTCGTTATTAGCCCCCGGGGCGCAGATAGAATTAGGTAAAATAAAATAGATGGCAAAGTCCTAAATTAGACCAAAGTAATTCTGTCTGCTAGAATAATAAAAAGGGCTTCTGAATTGATCTCATCCTTTATAATATAATAAATTTATTTCTTTCTTCAGTAATAACTTAATCTTGGAATAAAACACTTGTTATAGGAATTAAATTAATAAATTAAAAGATTTGGGTATTAGTTCATAAGGAATTCTCTATGAATATGGATAGAGGAAGGAAATAATTCCAATTTTTTGTATTACACTCCACATCTTTTGTCCTACTCTTCTTTCCCTAGGTAGGGGGTATTAAAAATTTAAAAGAAAAAAAGGGGTAAAGGGTTAATTCGTTCTTTATAGCCATTTTCTTAACAAGTGAATGGGAACATACTCTGGATCGGAATACGAAGAAAGTACTACTTGATAATTTCCACTAATTTCAAGTCCTTATTATGATTCCTTTTATGGGGTAAAATATCTAATATCTTAGATTCCCCATTCTTAATCCTTTATGTACTTTAGTGTTCCTAATCCTTCACTAACTTTTGATGGATTCTTCTTATGATTATAAGTTATAGTAATAACTAGGAATATTCTAGTAATGGAATTCCATATCGCGAATCCTTTATTCTTGCCCGCTTCAAGATAGGATGACTAATTAAAAAATATCAATCTTGGGATAAAGAGTTTACACTGCTTATGTTTACTTCAACTTTTTTCTTGTACGTAGGAAATGAGATTTTTCTTTTTACTACAAATTTATAAGGTGTTTTGTTTCACTCATATAGCTATCTAGTTTAACTTACCAACCCGAGAATAATAAAAGGAAGATAAATAGTTAATGGATTTTATAGGAAAAAGACCCTATTTTAACGAATCACACGTAGAGATATTGCTAGCACACAAAAAGTTAATGGTATTTCATAACTAATGGATTGAGCAGCAGCTCGTAGACCGCCTGAAAAAGAATATTTATTATTTGAGCTATATCCTGCCATAAGAAGACCGATAGGGGCAATACTTGAAATGGCAATCCATAAAAAAACACCAATACTAAGATCAGCTAAAACAAAATGATATCCCAAAGGGATAACTAAAAAACTTAATAAAATTGATATGACTGCTATAGAGGGTCCAATGCTAAATAAAGGAATATCCCCTCGGGATGGTAGGATATCCTCTTTTAAAAGTAGCTTAGTCCCATCTGCTATAGCTTGAAGCAGTCCCAGGGGGCCCGCATATTCAGGACCAATACGTTGTTGTATCGACGCGGATATTTCTCTTTCTAACCACACAATTACGAGTACCTCTATTGTGATTCCCAAAAGGAGGGTCAAAATGGGTAGAATCGATATGAGTCCATAGACTTCTTTTAATAATTCCGATTTCGAAAAAGAATTTATAGTTTCTACCTCTACCCTATCTATTATCATTTCAACGATCAACTTCTCCCATAATGATATCTATACTACCTAATATCGTCATGATATCAGCCAATTTCATTTTTTTAACTAGTTGAGGAAGAATTTGCAAATTAATAAAACCGGGTGGACGAATTTTCCATCTCCAGGGGAAAAGGCTATCATCTCCTACTAGATAAATTCCTAATTCACCTTTTGGGGCTTCCACTCTTACATAAAGTTCTTGCTTTGACAATTCAAAATTGGGTGAAGGTTTTTTACCAAGAAATCTATATTCAAAATCATTCCATTCGGAATTCTTTGCTTTCTTAAAGCGTCGGACTTCTAAATTCTCATAAGGGCCTCCAGGAATTTTTTCTACCGCTTGTTGAATTATTTTAATGGATTCCCTCATTTCACTGACTCGTACTAAATAACGAGCTAATGAATCCCCTTCCTTTTGCCACTGGACTTTCCAATCAAATTGGTTGTAAGACTCATAAGGATCCACTTTACGAAGATCCCATTGTATTCCAGAAGCTCGTAACATAGGTCCCGATAAGCCCCAATTTACTGCTTCTTCTCCCCTAATAAAACCTACTCCCTCAACTCGCTCTAAAAAAATGGGATTCTGTGTAATAAGTTGTTGATATTCAACAACTCCGCGTAAAAAATAATCACAGAAATCCAAACATTTATCGATCCATCCATAAGGTAGATCCGCGGCTACTCCTCCGATGCGAAAGTAATTGTGCATCATTCGCATACCTGTAGCAGCTTCAAATAGATCGTATATTAATTCTCTCTCTCTAAAAATATAGAAAAAAGGGGTCTGTGCGCCGAGATCCGCCATAAAAGGCCCAAGCCATAACAAGTGAGAAGCTATACGGCTCAGCTCTAACATAATTACCCTAATATAGCTGGCTCTTTGCGGTATTTGAATATTTTCCAAGAATTCTGGTGCATTTACCGTTATTGCTTCTGTAAACATAGTAGCTAAATAATCCCACCGTGTTACATAAGGTAAGTATTGTATAATAGTTCGGTTTTCCGCGATTTTTTCCATTCCTCTGTGTAAATAGCCTAATATGGGTTCACAATCAATAACATCTTCACCATCGAGAGTAACGATCAGTCGAAGAACACCATGCATTGATGGGTGTTGAGGGCCCATATTGACTATCATGAGATCTTTTCTTGTAAGCGGTAGACTCATATCCTTTCTTCCTTAATTCATTATTCCATGAAAATGGATTATTCCATGAATTCCTCAAAACGAGGCTCATCAAAATGCAAAATCTAAGACTACTATAAGACTACTAATAAAAAAAGAAAAAAATTCAAACGATTAAATTACTGCTCCCGAATATTCAACTGACTGATTAATTTCTTATAACGTACTCTATTTTTCTTTGCCAAATAAGCTAGCAAACGTCGACGTTTTCCCAAAAGTATTCGTAGACCTCTTTCGGATGAAAAATCTTTTTGTGTAATTCCAAATGTGAAGCAAGTCTCCGTATCTTATTGGTAAAACTAAATACTTGAAATTCAACAGAACCCCTGTTTTCTTCTTTTTCTTCTTTAACCATAAATCCCAAAATTTTTCTACCTCCTTTCTTTTTCATATATTTTTCTGATCAGGAAAAATCAAAAATTATGTCAGTTATTTTGAAGTTATTCTAATCTCGTACACACAAAAATTTGCAATTATTCATCTACTACTGGAATTTGGATTGATTTTATCAATGCAAATTGGATTTGGATAGAAGAGTACATTCTTTCTAATATTTTAGATAGAGGAAACATTTCTTCTATCTAAAATATTAGAAAGAATTTTGCTGGTTTTTTTATTGCTATATCCAATTTATGGAATTGATACACCATTTAATTGATATCATTTAGCAAAATGAAACACAGCATATGCATCCATCTTTCGGCTCGAGAATTTCACGGGATAGAGATATGGTATAAGAAATAGGCTATTAAGTAACTCTAAATGAATTGTGGATACATCTGTATTGTATCCTTAACATACTGAAAGGATTGCCATTATTCGTATCAAACCAATAGCGATTCATACAAGCGAAATCTTCTAATCAATGGTGGGCCAATAATGAATTTTTTTGCATATGTATTAAGACGCTTGGCCTGATTTCGAAATTTTCCAGAGTTTTATATGTTGTTTTCATTGCAAAATGACGGGTCTCCTTCCGTAACTTTCCAATTACGAGTACGAGAATTGAAAGACATGAAAATTATCAATTCTCTACGGCGTCTAGGAGATAGATAGAATATTTTCAGGAACAAGAAAATCAGAAGAATCTTTCTCTCTATTCACTACCATTCTGCGTCTTCGACTTCTATTAGTTTCTTTTCTTCTTTAATGTAATAGCTATAGTTTGATATAAGAATCCATTTCTCAAAGTAATGGAAACCATTCTCTTATAGTATAGGAAATGGTTCAAAATGGCTATTGCACCTTTTAGGTATCGTGAAAAGTGATACCTGTGAAGATCGTGCATTTCAGTCAAATTGGGATCCGTTTTTCGAGCCCATGATATAAACAAATTGGGTGGATCCTCCACCCGTTTAGCTAAGAAAGAATAGATACAGAGGTGGATAATAGATCGATATGAAGATCATGAGCTGCCCCATAATGAAACCGCCAGTAGTCGCGAATATCTCCTTCTTCCCTAATCCAAGATTGGAGAAAGAAGATCTAAGAGGGACCTATGGAGAATGTGGTCAGAAATCCATAATAGAGTCCGACCACAGCGACCGAATTAATTATCCTCCTCGAGAAACTTAGACTACTAAATAGAAAAGATTTGCAAATCTTGGCATGGGTCTCCTTTTTTTCTTTCTTTAGAGTTTTCTATATGCACAATTTCTCGATGTTTCGATGAGAATTTCTTGACTTTCCATATATAGAAAGAGATAGACTATAAATGACATCTCTTATGTCAATAAGACCAAAGGGATGGATATTAAATGATAGGAAGTGCTAGGAAGTGAAATAGAATGAAATAGAGCCACTTTCTTTGGGCTTCCCTATGAAATGAGGCATGGAACGGAGCCACTACGAAGAAATTATGGGAGTTACGAAAGAAGCTTCGGACTCATATTGTTCATGGGTTGAGAACGGGAGTTGAACTCTAGGAGGCCGAATCCCCCCCTGTTCCTCAGTAGCTCAGTGGTAGAGCGGTCGGCTGTTAACCGACTGGTCGTAGGTTCGAATCCTACTTGGGGAGAT
>CAJUXJ010001629.1:45000-60000 GCA_910589775.1 Avena eriantha
CTATCATTTAATATCCATCCCTTTGGTCTTATTGACATAAGAGATGTCATTTATAGTCTATCTCTTTCTATATATGGAAAGTCAAGAAATTCTCATCGAAACATCGAGAAATTGTGCATATAGAAAACTCTAAAGAAAGAAAAAAAGGAGACCCATGCCAAGATTTGCAAATCTTTTCTATTTAGTAGTCTAAGTTTCTCGAGGAGGATAATTAATTCGGTCGCTGTGGTCGGACTCTATTATGGATTTCTGACCACATTCTCCATAGGTCCCTCTTAGATCTTCTTTCTCCAATCTTGGATTAGGGAAGAAGGAGATATTCGCGACTACTGGCGGTTTCATTATGGGGCAGCTCATGATCTTCATATCGATCTATTATCCACCTCTGTATCTATTCTTTCTTAGCTAAACGGGTGGAGGATCCACCCAATTTGTTTATATCATGGGCTCGAAAAACGGATCCCAATTTGACTGAAATGCACGATCTTCACAGGTATCACTTTTCACGATACCTAAAAGGTGCAATAGCCATTTTGAACCATTTCCTATACTATAAGAGAATGGTTTCCATTACTTTGAGAAATGGATTCTTATATCAAACTATAGCTATTACATTAAAGAAGAAAAGAAACTAATAGAAGTCGAAGACGCAGAATGGTAGTGAATAGAGAGAAAGATTCTTCTGATTTTCTTGTTCCTGAAAATATTCTATCTATCTCCTAGACGCCGTAGAGAATTGATAATTTTCATGTCTTTCAATTCTCGTACTCGTAATTGGAAAGTTACGGAAGGAGACCCGTCATTTTGCAATGAAAACAACATATAAAACTCTGGAAAATTTCGAAATCAGGCCAAGCGTCTTAATACATATGCAAAAAAATTCATTATTGGCCCACCATTGATTAGAAGATTTCGCTTGTATGAATCGCTATTGGTTTGATACGAATAATGGCAATCCTTTCAGTATGTTAAGGATACAATACAGATGTATCCACAATTCATTTAGAGTTACTTAATAGCCTATTTCTTATACCATATCTCTATCCCGTGAAATTCTCGAGCCGAAAGATGGATGCATATGCTGTGTTTCATTTTGCTAAATGATATCAATTAAATGGTGTATCAATTCCATAAATTGGATATAGCAATAAAAAAACCAGCAAAATTCTTTCTAATATTTTAGATAGAAGAAATGTTTCCTCTATCTAAAATATTAGAAAGAATGTACTCTTCTATCCAAATCCAATTTGCATTGATAAAATCAATCCAAATTCCAGTAGTAGATGAATAATTGCAAATTTTTGTGTGTACGAGATTAGAATAACTTCAAAATAACTGACATAATTTTTGATTTTTCCTGATCAGAAAAATATATGAAAAAGAAAGGAGGTAGAAAAATTTTGGGATTTATGGTTAAAGAAGAAAAAGAAGAAAACAGGGGTTCTGTTGAATTTCAAGTATTTAGTTTTACCAATAAGATACGGAGACTTGCTTCACATTTGGAATTACACAAAAAAGATTTTTCATCCGAAAGAGGTCTACGAATACTTTTGGGAAAACGTCGACGTTTGCTAGCTTATTTGGCAAAGAAAAATAGAGTACGTTATAAGAAATTAATCAGTCAGTTGAATATTCGGGAGCAGTAATTTAATCGTTTGAATTTTTTTCTTTTTTTATTAGTAGTCTTATAGTAGTCTTAGATTTTGCATTTTGATGAGCCTCGTTTTGAGGAATTCATGGAATAATCCATTTTCATGGAATAATGAATTAAGGAAGAAAGGATATGAGTCTACCGCTTACAAGAAAAGATCTCATGATAGTCAATATGGGCCCTCAACACCCATCAATGCATGGTGTTCTTCGACTGATCGTTACTCTCGATGGTGAAGATGTTATTGATTGTGAACCCATATTAGGCTATTTACACAGAGGAATGGAAAAAATCGCGGAAAACCGAACTATTATACAATACTTACCTTATGTAACACGGTGGGATTATTTAGCTACTATGTTTACAGAAGCAATAACGGTAAATGCACCAGAATTCTTGGAAAATATTCAAATACCGCAAAGAGCCAGCTATATTAGGGTAATTATGTTAGAGCTGAGCCGTATAGCTTCTCACTTGTTATGGCTTGGGCCTTTTATGGCGGATCTCGGCGCACAGACCCCTTTTTTCTATATTTTTAGAGAGAGAGAATTAATATACGATCTATTTGAAGCTGCTACAGGTATGCGAATGATGCACAATTACTTTCGCATCGGAGGAGTAGCCGCGGATCTACCTTATGGATGGATCGATAAATGTTTGGATTTCTGTGATTATTTTTTACGCGGAGTTGTTGAATATCAACAACTTATTACACAGAATCCCATTTTTTTAGAGCGAGTTGAGGGAGTAGGTTTTATTAGGGGAGAAGAAGCAGTAAATTGGGGCTTATCGGGACCTATGTTACGAGCTTCTGGAATACAATGGGATCTTCGTAAAGTGGATCCTTATGAGTCTTACAACCAATTTGATTGGAAAGTCCAGTGGCAAAAGGAAGGGGATTCATTAGCTCGTTATTTAGTACGAGTCAGTGAAATGAGGGAATCCATTAAAATAATTCAACAAGCGGTAGAAAAAATTCCTGGAGGCCCTTATGAGAATTTAGAAGTCCGACGCTTTAAGAAAGCAAAGAATTCCGAATGGAATGATTTTGAATATAGATTTCTTGGTAAAAAACCTTCACCCAATTTTGAATTGTCAAAGCAAGAACTTTATGTAAGAGTGGAAGCCCCAAAAGGTGAATTAGGAATTTATCTAGTAGGAGATGATAGCCTTTTCCCCTGGAGATGGAAAATTCGTCCACCCGGTTTTATTAATTTGCAAATTCTTCCTCAACTAGTTAAAAAAATGAAATTGGCTGATATCATGACGATATTAGGTAGTATAGATATCATTATGGGAGAAGTTGATCGTTGAAATGATAATAGATAGGGTAGAGGTAGAAACTATAAATTCTTTTTCGAAATCGGAATTATTAAAAGAAGTCTATGGACTCATATCGATTCTACCCATTTTGACCCTCCTTTTGGGAATCACAATAGAGGTACTCGTAATTGTGTGGTTAGAAAGAGAAATATCCGCGTCGATACAACAACGTATTGGTCCTGAATATGCGGGCCCCCTGGGACTGCTTCAAGCTATAGCAGATGGGACTAAGCTACTTTTAAAAGAGGATATCCTACCATCCCGAGGGGATATTCCTTTATTTAGCATTGGACCCTCTATAGCAGTCATATCAATTTTATTAAGTTTTTTAGTTATCCCTTTGGGATATCATTTTGTTTTAGCTGATCTTAGTATTGGTGTTTTTTTATGGATTGCCATTTCAAGTATTGCCCCTATCGGTCTTCTTATGGCAGGATATAGCTCAAATAATAAATATTCTTTTTCAGGCGGTCTACGAGCTGCTGCTCAATCCATTAGTTATGAAATACCATTAACTTTTTGTGTGCTAGCAATATCTCTACGTGTGATTCGTTAAAATAGGGTCTTTTTCCTATAAAATCCATTAACTATTTATCTTCCTTTTATTATTCTCGGGTTGGTAAGTTAAACTAGATAGCTATATGAGTGAAACAAAACACCTTATAAATTTGTAGTAAAAAGAAAAATCTCATTTCCTACGTACAAGAAAAAAGTTGAAGTAAACATAAGCAGTGTAAACTCTTTATCCCAAGATTGATATTTTTTAATTAGTCATCCTATCTTGAAGCGGGCAAGAATAAAGGATTCGCGATATGGAATTCCATTACTAGAATATTCCTAGTTATTACTATAACTTATAATCATAAGAAGAATCCATCAAAAGTTAGTGAAGGATTAGGAACACTAAAGTACATAAAGGATTAAGAATGGGGAATCTAAGATATTAGATATTTTACCCCATAAAAGGAATCATAATAAGGACTTGAAATTAGTGGAAATTATCAAGTAGTACTTTCTTCGTATTCCGATCCAGAGTATGTTCCCATTCACTTGTTAAGAAAATGGCTATAAAGAACGAATTAACCCTTTACCCCTTTTTTTCTTTTAAATTTTTAATACCCCCTACCTAGGGAAAGAAGAGTAGGACAAAAGATGTGGAGTGTAATACAAAAAAATTGGAATTATTTCCTTCCTCTATCCATATTCATAGAGAATTCCTTATGAACTAATACCCAAATCTTTTAATTTATTAATTTAATTCCTATAACAAGTGTTTTATTCCAAGATTAAGTTATTACTGAAGAAAGAAATAAATTTATTATATTATAAAGGATGAGATCAATTCAGAAGCCCTTTTTATTATTCTAGCAGACAGAATTACTTTGGTCTAATTTAGGACTTTGCCATCTATTTTATTTTACCTAATTCTATCTGCGCCCCGGGGGCTAATAACGAAACAGTCCTCTCTTTTTTCTGATCATAGAGAAGCCGTATGAAGCTAAGGTTTCACGTACGGTTTTGGAATAGCGGTGGGAACTGTTATGTTATCATCGACTATGATTATCTAACAGTTCAAGTACAGTTGATATAGTTGAAGCACAGTCAAAGTATGGTTTTTTTGGATGGAATATTTGGCGTCAGCCTATAGGTTTTCTAGTTTTTCTAATTTCTTCTTTGGCAGAATGTGAAAGATTACCTTTTGATTTACCAGAAGCAGAGGAAGAATTAGTAGCAGGTTATCAAACCGAATATTCCGGTATAAAATATGGTTTATTTTATCTTGTTTCTTACCTCAATTTATTAGTTTCCTCTTTATTTGTAACAGTTCTCTACTTAGGTGGGTGGAATTTATCTATTCCCTATATATCCTTTTTTGATTTTTTCCAAATGAATAACCCAGTTGGAATTTTGGAAATGACAATGGGTATCTTTATTACATTAACTAAAGCTTATTTATTTCTCTTCATTTCTATCACAATAAGATGGACTTTACCTAGGATGAGAATGGATCAGTTATTAAATCTTGGATGGAAATTTCTTTTACCTATTTCTCTGGGCAATCTATTATTAACAACCTCTTCCCAACTTGTTTCACTATAAATAAGATAATACAATAACAGTAAGAATATTTTCAACACAAAGGCTCTCTCAAACAAGAGAAAGAAACATATCTTTTTCATAGATATTTAGAATGAATATGTTCCCTATGGTAACTGGGTTCATGAGTTATGGTCAACAAACAATACGTGCTACACGGTACATTGGTCAAAGTTTCATAACTACCTTATCCCACACAAATCGTTTACCTATAACGATTCACTACCCTTACGAAAAATCAATTACACCGGAGCGTTTTCGGGGCCGAATCCACTTTGAATTTGATAAATGTATTGCTTGTGAAGTATGTGTTCGCGTATGTCCGATAGATCTACCCCTTGTGGATTGGAGATTTGAAAAGGATATTAAAAGGAAGCAATTGCTTAATTATAGTATTGATTTCGGAGTTTGTATATTTTGTGGTAATTGTGTTGAGTACTGTCCGACAAGCTGTTTATCAATGACTGAAGAGTATGAACTTTCTACTTATGATCGTCATGAATTGAATTACAATCAAATTGCTTTAAGTCGATTACCGATCTCCATAATGGAAGATTACACAATTCAAACAATTAGAAATTCTACTAAAAGTAAAATAGAGGAAGATAAATCTTCGAATTCAAGAACGATTACTGATTACTAAATTCGTATTTTTTTCTTTTCTTTTTGTTATAAAAAAAGAATAATCCTTTACTAACTATAAAGAAAAACGAATAACTACATGCTTATTCGAAATTTTTTATTATTTTAAATAAGACTAGATTTTCGTGATATAATTTCTAACTATAACAGCTTATACCCCCAAAAAATATCCTAATCCCTTTTGCCTTCCTTGAATTCTTTAGTTTTAGTCAGTTCATGAAAAATTTTATACTATTAATTTCTTTTTATCCATAATGGATTTACCTGGGCCAATACATGAGATTCTTATGCTATTTGGGGGATTTGTTCTTCTACTAGGGGGTCTAGGAGTAGTATTACTTAACAACCCCATTTATTCTGCCTTTTCGCTGGGATTAGTTCTTGTTTGTATATCCTTATTCTATTTTTTATTAAATTCCTACTTTGTAGCTGTGGCACAACTTCTTATTTATGTGGGAGCCATAAATGTCTTGATCATATTCGCTGTAATGTTCGTAAATGGCTCAGAATGGTCTAAAGATAAGAATTATTGGACTATTGGAGATGGGTTCACTTCACTAGTTTGTATAACTATTGTTTTTTCACTAATGACTACTATCCCAGATACGTCATGGTATGGAATTCTTTGGACTACAAGATCAAACCAAATAGTAGAACAGGGTCTCATAAATAATGTTCAACAAATTGGGATTCATTTAGCAACAGATTTTTATCTTCCGTTTGAACTCATTTCCATAATTCTTCTAGTTTCTTTAATAGGTGCAATTACTATGGCTCGGCAATAAGAAAACTTTAAAATAGTAAAAATTCTAAGAATTGCAAATCTAAAATAAATAACTAAAGAATCAAAATTTTGATTTAGTAAAACCGATCTACTGCCAACAAATACCTTCTTTCTTTTCTCTTTTGTTGTGTAATTGTTCTATTGTAATTAATTGAATCGATTCAATTCTTGTCCTCATATTGAAATGAATCAAGATTTATAAGGAGTTAATTAATGATGTTTGAGCATGTACTTTTTTTGAGTGTCTATTTATTTTCGATTGGTATCTATGGATTGATCACAAGTCGAAACATGGTTAGAGCTCTAATATGTCTTGAACTTATACTGAATTCAATTAATCTAAATCTCGTAACATTTTCTGATCTATTTGATAGTCGCCAATTAAAAGGAGACATTTTTGCAATTTTTGTTATAGCCCTTGCGGCTGCTGAGGCCGCTATTGGACTATCCATTCTTTCTTCCATCCATCGTAATAGGAAATCAACTCGTGTCAATCAATCTAATTTATTGAATAATTAGACATACAATCCTATAAACAAAGGCGCATATATAATAATATTGAATATTAAGATGAATGGAAATCAATACTATACTATTTTCTTAGTATTATTTGAGAATATACATTTTTTTTTTAATAGGTTATTGCATAGTATTCTTTTTCACTTAAATGAATTTTTGTAATTCATTGATATTGCAATTTTAATATTGCAATAATTTATATTGAAAAGACGATAGCCAATTTATTGGCTAATTCGAATTCGTATGTACAATTCGTATAATTCTGATTATTGAAGTCAAAAATTCAAGTCTCTTGGCTTTTTTCACGCTTTCTCACAAACGGATTAAAAAAATATATATATATATTTTTTGAGGTTTGGATAAACCATTGCTTCGTCTGGTGTCTACAATACATATGACTCATGATAGTACTAATTTCATTTTTACCAGATCGAAAAATTTTATGTTGAAAAGAAAAATTTATAGATCCAATGTCACATTCCGTAAAAATTTACGATACATGTATAGGATGCACTCAATGTGTACGAGCTTGTCCAACAGATGTATTAGAAATGATACCTTGGGATGGATGTAAAGCCAAGCAAATTGCTTCTGCGCCGAGAACTGAAGATTGTGTGGGTTGTAAAAGATGCGAATCCGCCTGCCCGACAGATTTTTTAAGTGTCCGCGTTTATTTAGGACCTGAAACAACCCGTAGCATGGCTCTATCTTATTGATACGTTACAAAAAACTGCATTCGAATCGTCTGATTCCTCTTTACCGAAGAAGCCTGTGCTTGAAATAATCAAGCACGGGCTTTTCTGGTCAAAACGTATCTTGTCTTTATCACTTTATCATGAGTTATTTTCCTTGGTTAACAATACTTGTTGTTTTGCCGATATTTGCAGGTTTATTAATTTTCTTTTTACCCCATAGGGGAAACAAAATCATTAGGTGGTATACTATATCCATTTGTTTATTAGAATTCCTTCTAATGACTTATGCATTCTGTTATCATTTCCAACTGGAGGATCCCTTAATCCAACTAAAGGAGGATTATAAATGGATAGATATCCTCGATTTTCACTGGAGATTGGGAATCGATGGACTTTCAGTAGGATCTATTTTATTGACAGGATTTATCACTACTTTAGCTACTTTAGCAGCTTGGCCAGTTACCCAGAATTCGCGATTATTCTATTTCCTGATGCTCGCAATGTATAGTGGTCAAATAGGATTATTTTCTTCGCGAGACCTTTTACTTTTTTTTATCATGTGGGAGTTAGAATTAATTCCTGTTTACTTACTTTTATCCATGTGGGGGGGAAAGAGGCGTTTATATTCAGCTACAAAATTTATTTTGTATACTGCAGGCGGTTCCATTTTTTTCTTAATCGGAGTTCTGGGTATGGGCTTATATGGTTCCAATGAACCAGGATTAGATTTGGAAAGATTAATTAATCAATCATACCCAGCAACCTTGGAAATACTTTTATATTTTGGCTTCCTTATTGCTTATGCTGTCAAATTGCCGATTATACCCCTACATACGTGGTTACCAGATACCCATGGGGAAGCTCATTATAGTACATGTATGCTTTTAGCGGGAATCTTATTAAAGATGGGAGCATATGGATTGATTCGTATCAACATGGAATTGTTACCTCATGCTCATTATCTATTTTCGCCCTGGTTGGTAATAATAGGAGCTATCCAGATAATCTATGCAGCTTCAACTTCTCTTGGTCAACGAAATTTCAAAAAAAGAATAGCCTATTCCTCCGTATCTCATATGGGTTTCATAATTATAGGAATTGGTTCCATAACCAACATTGGACTCAATGGAGCTATTTTACAAATATTATCCCATGGATTTATCGGTGCTACACTTTTTTTCTTGGCAGGAACGGCTTCTGATAGAATGCGTCTTGTTTATCTCGAAGAACTTGGGGGAATATCTATCCCAATGCCGAAAATTTTTACTATGTTTAGTAGCTTTTCAATGGCTTCTCTTGCCTTACCAGGAATGAGTGGTTTTGTCGCAGAATTAGTAGTCTTTTTTGGACTAATTACTAGTCCAAAATTTCTGTTAATGCCAAAAATGCTAATTACTTTTGTAATGGCAATTGGAATGATATTAACCCCTATTTATTTATTATCTATGTTACGCCAGATGTTCTATGGATACAAGCTATTTAATGTTCCAAACGCAAATTTTGTGGATTCTGGACCACGGGAACTTTTTATTTTAATCTGTATCTTTTTACCAGTAATAGGTATTGGTATTTATCCAGATTTAGTTCTCTCTCTATCCGTTGACAGGGTAGAGGCTCTCTTATCCAATTATTATCCTAAATAGGTTTTTTTAATTAGTTCGCTCTATTACTATTAATGCAGAAAAAAGTAAAAAAAAAGTCTAATTAGATCTTTTTTGTTTTATTTGAGAACCCTTTGAGAGGGCGTTCAAAGGGTTCTCAAATAAAACAAAAAAGTAAAAACGTGCATTTCATGAAGGTTTCATTTTATGTAATCATTTAGGTATTAATGTAAACGAACCATAACTATGTAAACCTATTCCTAATAGATTGATACCAAAATAACAGATCCAAATTATAAGAAATCCTATCGAAGCTACAAGTGCCGAATTCGTACCCTTCCAATTTGGATTTGTTCTACTATGTAAATAAATTGCAAATATGGTCCAAGTAATAAATGCCCAAGTTTCCTTAGGATCCCAATTCCAATAGGATCCCCACGCCTCATTAGCCCATACTGCTCCACAAAGAATACCTATGGTTAAAAGGGTAAATCCTAGACTAATGACACGATAACTCCAAGAATCCAAACGCTCCGTTAATTGATATTTGTAATAATTTGGAAATGAAGGAATAGAGGTGCTTTTTAAAGCACTTCTTTTTGCATTAAAATCACTAAAGAAAAATGTTTTATTTAAAACATTTTTTTTCTTTTTAGAAAAGAAATGGAAATTCTTTCGAAATCTAATGATTAGAATAGCGGCAGATAATAAGGATCCGCACAAAAGAGTTGCATAGCTTAGTAACATCATACTGACATGCATCATTAACCACTGAGATTGTAGAGCAGGTACTAGTATTGTGGATTGATGCATTTCAGTTAAAAGACCCGATGTGGCAAAGCCTTGCGTTAAAATAGTACTTGGCGTAGTTATTGTGCTTAAATCATTTTTAGAGTTCTGTATCTTAGGAATGGTATGAAGAATATACAAAGCCCATGAAAGGAAGATCAATGACTCATATAAATTACTTAATGGAAAATGTCCCGAAGAAGCCCAACGAGAAACTAGGAATCCTGTTATAGAGAAAAAAGTAACTATCATTCCTTTTTCTGACGAATCACGTAATCCCCCAAGTTCACGAACTAATAAGGTTATCAAATGAATCGTAATCACAATAGAAATGGTTGAGAAAGAGATATGAGTTAGTATATGTTCTAAAGTTGCAAATAGCATAAGGGGAAGGTCTCATTACAAAATTGTAAATTTCGAATTGAATCCATTTTCTAATCTATTGTATTTTTTTTCGAGAATGCCGCCACTCGGATTCGAACCGAGATGCTTGAGCACTGCTTCCTAAGAGCAGCGTGTCTACCAATTTCACCATGGCGGCTAACTTCAAATAATGGGTAACTTAAAAGAATAATAGCTATTATCTCGGGAATCGTCGAGATTGGGAAAGTCTATAAAATTTAGGAACATTAGAGTCTTCATTAAAATAGACTTCGTTTGGTAGTATCGTTGCGATTTTTTTTACAATAAACTCTTGCTGTGCCTAATAGAAAGACTGCTTGAAAGAGTTGGAACTCCTTTTTTTCTAATTAGTTTCTCCCTTAAATTTTGAGAATTCTTTCAATAAAAGGAAAAATTTAGAGAATCAAACTTTATGCTCCTATTAATATTAATAGGATTTACTTTACTAACATTAAACCAATGATTTTGGAGAAAATGGAAGTCGTAAGTACTATTGCAAGAATACTCTACTTTTCATAATAGAATTCTCATATTTTATTATGAGAATTCTATTATGAAAAATTCATGGATCATTGATAGGAAAAGAATACTTAGCACATAGTATACCAAAACTTTTATTCTATAATATCAGAGGAGTTTGTTCTAACAATATTGTACTGAGTAATTCAACACATAAAAGTACATTAATTAATTAATCGAAATTATTCATATTTAAGTAATTGGAATAATTTTTTGATAGGTCAATTCAGATTATTCCAAAACCGTATTACTTATTATTTGTTTGTTGTTGCCCCGAAAAACCCTTTGGTTTTGGATGTTCATTCCCGCTGGAAAATGATCTTGATTTTGCTAAAGAATAAGAGTGTACTATGGAAAAATAAGTTTTTTTCTTCCAAATATTTTTACGAATACGCTTTTTTGACAATGAAATACGTTTTTTTGGAACAGCCATTCAAAAAGGAAATTATTTTTTTTTCTAGTTGTATGTGAAAGACATCTATTGTGGCAAATCAATCCTTCTTTCTTCTTTTTCTTAGTATTTATACTTAGATACTGAAAGATACTGACATTCTGAATTTTTTTCCGTATATATTTTATACTTTGTTTTAATAATATAGAATATATGGAAAGGTTTCCCCTTTAAATCTATTTATAGATATTTATATATCCAGTATACTCCATATATAGATATACGGTATGGAAGCCTATCCCCTATATAAGAATAAGATGGGTGGATAAAAAGAAGGGGGAATCCAAATAGTTAATTAAGTTCAGAATGGTACTCCATAATGGAATACCCATCAAAACAAAAAATACGGAGTCTCTTAAACAAGACATTCTTAAACTTAGTTAATTATAGTCATTAGGATTTGATTTCTATATGAAGTAAGAACTCTTTTATAATTTTTTATAAACATGGGTTTTCTTTTCATTGGAATTCAATCAATCAGTTACGAAATAAGAGAGCTGCTTCATCTTTGTTTTAATGTTTTAAAGAAATCTAAAAATGAATAGAAAGTAAAAAGATTCAACCTTTTTTTTTATTTTACTAAATATCCTTATTTAGGTAATTATTTAGGTAATAATTAGGTAACGAAGTTATTTGATTAACTTTTTGAATTTAACCAATTAAACCCATTTTGAATTTTAGATTATATCAATGAAATAAATTTTTGAAAAAATTAAGAATTCCAGTATTTTTTCTTATTCTTTTTATTTATTCCTTCAGAAAGAGATAAGAATTGGTTTGGTGAATCGGAAACCTTTTTATTTTATAGAAAAATTTTAAGTAAAATTTCAAGTAAAAATTGCAACTTCTTTTCTTATGGAACATATATATCAATATGCATGGGTAATTCCTCTTCTCCCACTTCCAGTTATTATGTCAATGGGATTTGGCCTTTTTTTTATTCCGACAGCAACAAAAAATCTTCGTCGCATATGGGCTTTTCCTAGTGTTTTACTCTTAAGTATAGCTATGGTATTCTCAGTTCAACTGTCTATTCAACAAATAAATGGAAGTTCTATCTATCAATATCTATGGTCTTGGACCGTCAATAATGATTTTTCTTTAGAATTTGGATACTTGATTGACCCGCTTACTTCTATTATGTTAATACTAATTACTACTGTAGGAATCCTGGTTCTTATTTACAGTGACGGTTATATGTCTCACGATGAAGGGTATTTGAGATTTTTTGTTTATATAAGTTTTTTCAATACTTCCATGCTAGGATTGGTTACTAGCTCCAATTTGATACAAATTTATTTTTTTTGGGAACTCGTAGGAATGTGTTCCTATTTATTGATAGGTTTTTGGTTTACACGACCAATCGCAGCGAGTGCTTGTCAAAAAGCTTTTGTAACTAATCGTGTAGGGGATTTTGGTCTATTATTAGGAATTTTAGGTTTTTTTTGGATAACAGGTAGTTTAGAGTTTAGGGATTTGTTCAAAATAGCTAATAACTGGATTCCTAATAATGGAATTAATTCTTTACTTACTACTTTGTGTGCTTTTTTATTATTCCTTGGTGCAGTTGCGAAATCCGCACAATTCCCTCTTCACGTATGGTTACCCGATGCTATGGAAGGACCCACTCCCATTTCAGCTCTTATACACGCAGCAACTATGGTTGCTGCGGGTATTTTTCTTCTAGCTCGACTTCTTCCTCTTTTCATATCTCTACCTTTGATAATGAGTTTAATTTCTTTAGTAGGTACAGTAACACTCTTCTTAGGAGCTACTTTAGCTCTTGCTCAGAGAGATATTAAAAGAAGTTTAGCTTATTCTACAATGTCTCAATTGGGTTATATGATGTTAGCTTTAGGTATAGGTTCTTATCAAGCTGCTTTATTTCATTTGATCACTCATGCTTATTCAAAAGCTTTATTGTTCTTGGGATCCGGATCAATTATTCATTCAATGGAACCTCTTGTTGGATATTCACCAGATAAAAGTCAGAATATGGTTCTTATGGGCGGTTTAAGAAAATATATTCCAATTACAAGATCCACTTTTTTATGGGGTACACTTTCTCTTTGTGGTATTCCGCCTCTTGCTTGCTTTTGGTCCAAAGATGAGATCCTTAGTAATAGTTGGTTATATTCGCCCTTTTTTGGAATAATAGCTTCCTTTACTGCAGGATTAACTGCCTTTTATATGTTTCGGATATATTTACTTACATTTGATGGGTATTTGCGCGTTCATTTTCAAAATTATAGTAGCACTAAAGAGGGCCCCTTGTATTCAATATCCTTGTGGGGAAAAAGGATACCCAAAGGAGTGAATAGGGGTTTCATTTTATCAACAACAAAGAATGGAGTTTCTTTTTTTTCACAAAATATACCAAAAATTCAAGGTAATACAACAAATAGGATAGGATCCTTTAGTACGTCCTTTGGGGCTAAAAAAACTTTTGCCTATCCGCATGAAACGGAAAATACTATGTTATTTCCTCTTCTTATATTACTGCTTTTTACTTTGTTCATTGGATTCATAGGAATCTCTTTTGATAATGGAGCGACAGATAATGGAATAGGGGGGTTAACCATATTATCAAAGTGGTTAACTCCCTCAATAAACTTTAGCCAGGAAAGTTCTAATTCTTCTATAAATTTATATGAATTTTTTACTAATGCAATTTATTCTGTAAGTTTAGCTATCTTCGGTTTATTCATTGCATATATTTTCTATGGATCCTCTTATTCTTTTTTTCAGAATTTGGATTTACAAAATTCCTTTTACAAGGAAAGTCCTTTTTCGTACTTTTTTGATAAAGTAAAAAAAAATATATACAGTTGGTCATATAATCGCGGTTATATAGATATTTTCTATACTAGGGTCTTTACCTTCGGTATAAGAGCATTAACCGAACTAACGGAATTTTTTGATAAAGGTGTCATTGATGGAATTACCAATGGAGTGGGTCTTGCTAGTTTTTGTATAGGAGAAGAAATTAAATATGTAGGAGGAGGGCGAATTTCGTCTTATTTATTCTTTTTTTTATGCTATGTATCCGTATTTTTATTCTTTTTTCTTTCTTAACTTAAGGAATTTACAAATATCTTCCCCTTTCCTATCCCCTTCTACCATCTCTCTATCTCCCTCATCTCTTAATAGTTCGGTTTTCCGCGATTTTTTCCATTCCTCTGTGTAAATAGCCTAATATGGGTTCACAATCAATAACATCTTCACCATCGAGAGTAACGATCAGTCGAAGAACACCATGCATTGATGGGTGTTGAGGGCCCATATTGACTATCATGAGATCTTTTCTTGTAAGCGGTAGACTCATATCCTTTCTTCCTTAATTCATTATTCCATGAAAATGGATTATTCCATGAATTCCTCAAAACGAGGCTCATCAAAATGCAAAATCTAAGACTACTATAAGACTACTAATAAAAAAAGAAAAAAATTCAAACGATTAAATTACTGCTCCCGAATATTCAACTGACTGATTAATTTCTTATAACGTACTCTATTTTTCTTTGCCA
>CAJUXJ010001630.1:0-39816 GCA_910589775.1 Avena eriantha
TGGTCATTGCATTGTGTTCTTTCCACAAACCACATATGGATCACCGAGTCCTTGCATGGTGTTCTTTCCACAAACCACACTTATCAACCGAGTGTTATTGAATGGTGGTTCTTTTCCACAAACCACACATTGATCCACTAGTGGTCATTGCATGTGTGTTCGTTTTTCCAAGAACCACAGATTGATCAACCAAGTCTTGCATTTTTGTTTCTTGTCCACAACCACACATGGATAACCACTAGAGTTATTGCATGTGGTTTACCACAAACAACATATGGATCAAGTGTGGTCATTGCATGTGTGTTCTTTTCCATAACCGCTTTTGGAACCTACGTTGATTGCATGTGTGTTGTTTTCCACAAACCATACACATGGATCGCCACTAGAGTCATGCATGTTGGTTTGTTGACACCAACCACACATGGATCGACCACTAAGTCATTGCATGTGTGTTATTTCCACCAACCGACACATGGATCGACCGTCTAGAGTCATTGCATGTGTGTGTTCTTTTCCACAAACCACACATGGATCCACCTCTAGAGTCATTTCATGTGTGTTCTTATACTAAAACCAACACTAGAGTCATTGCATGTGTGTTCTTTCCACAAACCACACATGGATCAACCAGTGGTCATTGCATGTGTGTTCTTTTCCACAAACCCCACATGGATCCACTAGTGGTCATTGCATCTGTGTTCTTTTCACAAACCACATATCGATCAACCAGAGTCATTTCATGTGTGTTCTTTCCACAAACCACACATGGATCAACCACTAGAGTTATTGCATCTGTGTTCTTTCCACAAACCACATATGGATCAACTAGTGGTCATTGCATCTGTGTTCTTTTCCATAAACCACTTATGGATCCATTACAAGTCATTGCATGTGTGTTATTTCCACAAACCACACATGGATCAACCACTAGAGTTATTGCATCTGTGTTCATTTCCACAAACCACATATGGATCAACTAGTGGTCATTGCATCTGTGTCTTTTCCATAAACCACTTATGGATCCATTACAGTCATTGCATGTGTGTTATTTCCACAAACCACACATGGATCAACCACTAGAGTCATTGCATGTGTGTGTTCTTTTCCACAAACCACACATGGATCAACCACAAGAGTCATTGCATGTGTGTTCTTAAACTAAATCCAACACTAGAGTCATTGCATGTGTGGGCTTTCCATGAACCACACATGGATCAACCAGTGGTCATTGCATGTGTGTTCTTTTCCACAAACCACACATGGATCCACTAGTGGTCATTGCATCTGTGTTCTTTTCACAAACCACATATGGATCAACCAGAGTCATTTCATGTGTGTTCTTTCCACAAACCACACATGGATCAACCACTAGAGTTATTGCATCTGTGTTCTTTCCACAAACCACATATGGATCAACTAGTGGTCATTGCATCTGTGTTCTTTTCCATAAACCACTTATGGATCCATTACAGTCATTGCATGTGTGTTATTTCCACAAACCACACATGGATCAACCACTAGAGTCATTGCATGTGTGTTATTTCCACAAAGCACACATGGATCGACCACCAGAGTCATTGCATGTGTGTGTTCTTTTCCACAAACCACACATGGATCCACCACTAGAGTCATTGCATGTGTGTCCTTATACAAAAACCAACACTAGAGTCATTGCATTTGTGTTCTTTCCACAAACCACACATGGATCAACCAGTGGTCATTGCATGTGTGTTCTTTTCCACAAACCACACATGGATCAACCAGTGGTCATTGCATGTGTGTTCTTTTCCACAAACCACACATGGATCCACCTAGTGGTCATGGCATGTGTGTTCTTTCCACAAACCACATATGGATCAACTAGAGTCATTGCATGTGTGTTCTTTCCACAAACCACACATGGATCAACCACTAGAATTATTGCATGTGTGTTCTTTCCACAAACCACATATGGATCAACGAGTGGTCATTGCATGTGTGTTCTTTTCCATAAAACACTTATGGATCCATTACAGTTATTGCATGTGTGTTATTTCCACAAACCACACATGGACCAACCACTAGAGTCATTGCATGTGTGTTATTTCCACAAACCACACATGGATGAACCACTAGAGTCATTGCATGTGTGTTATTTCCACAAAACACACATGTATCAACCACTAGAGTCATTGCATGTGTGTGTTCTTTTCCACAAACCACACATGGATCAACCACAAGAGTCATTGCATGTGTGTTCTTATACTAAAACCAACACTAGAGTAATTGCATGTGTGTTCTTTCCACGAACCACACATGGATCAACCAGTGGTCATTGCATGTGTGCTCTTTTCCACAAACCACACATGGATCCACTAGTGGTCATTGCATCTGTGTTCTTTTCACAAACCACATATGGATCAACCAGAGTCATTGCATGTGTGTTCTTTCCACAAACCACACATGGATCAACCACTAGAGTTATTACATCTGTGTTCTTTCCACAAACCACATATGGATCAACTAGTGGTCATTGCATGTGTGTTCTTTTCCATAAACCACTTATGGATCCATTACAGTCATTGCATGTGTGTTATTTCCACAAACCACACATGGATCAACCACTAGAGTCATTGCATGTGTGTTATTTCCACAAAGCACACATGGATCGACCACTAGAGTCATTGCATGTGTGTGTTCTTTTCCACAAACCACACATGGATCCACCACTAGAGTCATTGCATGTTTGTTCTTATACTAAAACCAACACTGGAGTCATTGCATGTGTGTTCTTTCCACAAACCACACATGGATCAACCAGTGGTCATTGCATGTGTGTTATTTTCCACAAACCACACATGGATCCACCAGTGGTCATTGCATGTGTGTTCTTTCCACAAACCACATATGGATCAACCAGAGTCATTGCATGTGTGTTCTTTCCACAAACCACACATGGATCAACCAGTGGTCATTGAATGTGTGTTCTTTTCCACAAACCACACATGGATCCACTAGTGGTCATTGCATGTGTGTTCTTTCCACGAACCACATATGGATCAACCAGAGTCATTGCATGTGTGTTCTTTCCACAAACCACACATGGATCAACCACTAGAGTTATTGCATGTGTGTTCTCCACAAACCACATATGGATCAAGTGGTGGTCATTGCATGTGTGTTCTTTTCCATAAACCACTTATGGATCCATTACAGTTATTGCATGTGTGTTGTTTCCACAAACCACACATGGATCGACCACTAGAGTCATTGCATGTGTGTTGTTTCCACAAACCACACATGGATCGACCACTAGAGTCATTGCATGTGTGTTATTTCCACAAACCACACATGGATCGACCTCTAGAGTCATTGCATGTGTGTGTTCTTTTCCACAAACCACACATGGATCCACCTCTAGAGTCATTTCATGTGTGTTCTTATACTAAAACCAACACTAGAGTCATTGCATGTGTGTTCTTTCCACAAACCACACATGGATCAACCAGTGGTCATTGCATGTGTGTTCTTTTCCACAAACCCCACATGGATCCACTAGTGGTCATTGCATCTGTGTTCTTTTCACAAACCACATATGGATCAACCAGAGTCATTTCATGTGTGTTCTTTCCACAAACCACACATGGATCAACCACTAGAGTTATTGCATCTGTGTTCTTTCCACAAACCACATATGGATCAACTAGTGGTCATTGCATCTGTGTTCTTTTCCATAAACCACTTATGGATCCATTACAAGTCATTGCATGTGTGTTATTTCCACAAACCACACATGGATCAACCACTAGAGTGATTGCATGTTTGTTATTTCCACAAAGCACACATGGATCGACTACCAGAGTCATAGCATGTGTGTGTTCTTTTCCACAAACCACACATGGATCCACCACTAGAGTCATTGCATGTGTGTTCTTATACAAAAACCAACACTAGAGTCATTGCATGTGTGTTCTTTCCACAAACCACACATGGATCAACAAGTGGTCATTGCATGTGTGTTCTTTTCCACAAACCACACATGGATCCACCAGTGGTCATTGCATGTGTGTTCTTTCCACAAACCACATATGGATCAACTAGAGTCATTGCATGTGTGTTCTTTCCACAAACCACACATGGATCAACCACTAGAATTATTGCATGTGTGTTCTTTCCACAAACCACATATGGATCAACGAGTGGTCATTGCATGTGTGTTCTTTTCCATAAAACACTTATGGATCCATTACAGTTATTGCATGTGTGTTATTTCCACAAACCACACATGGACCAACCACTAGAGTCATTGCATGTGTGTTATTTCCACAAACAGCACATGAATCAACCACTAGAGTCATTGCATGTGTGTTATTTCCACAAACCACACATGGATCAACCACTAGTGTCATTGCATGTGTGTGTTCTTTTCCACAAACCACATATGGATCAACCAGAGTCATTGCATGTGTGTTCTTTCCACAAACCACACATGGATCAACCACTAGAATTATTGCATGTGTGTTCTTTCCACAAACCACATATGGATCAACGAGTGGTCATTGCATGTGTGTTCTTTTCCATAAAACACTTATGGATGCATTACAGTCATCGCATGTGTGTTATTTCCACAAACCACACATGGACCAACCACTAGAGTCATTGCATGTGTGTTATTTCCACAAACCACACATGGATCAACCACTAGAGTCATTGCATCTGTGTTATTTCCACAAACCACACATGGATCAACCACTAGAGTCATTGCATGTGTGTGTTCTTTTCCACAAACCACACATGGATCAACCACTAGAGTCATTGCATGTGTGTTCTTATACTAAAACCAACACTAGAGTCAGTGCATGTGTGTTCTTTCCACAAACCACACATGGATCAACCAGTGGTCATTGCATGTGTGTTCTTTTCCACAAACCACACATGGATCCACCAGTGGTCATTGCATGTGTGTTCTTTCCACAAACCACATATGGATCAACCAGAGTCATTGCATGTGTGTTCTTTCCACAAACCACACATGGATCAACCACTAGAGTTATTGCATGTGTGTTCTTTCCACAAACCACATATGGATCAACCAGTGGTCATTGCATGTTGGTTCTTTTCAATAAAGCACTTATGGATCCATTACAGTCATTGCATGCGTGTTATTTCCACAAACCACACATGGATCAACCACTAGAGTCATTGCATGTGCGTTATTTCCACAAACCACACATGGATCAACCACTAGAGTCATTGCATGTGTGTTATTTCCACAAACCACACATGTATCAAACACTAGAGTCATTGCATGTGTGTGTTCTTTTCCACAAACCACACATGGATCAACCACAAGAGTCATTGCATGTGTGTTCTTATACTAAAACCAACACTAGAGTCATTGCATGTGTGTTCTTTCCACGAACCACACATGGATCAACCAGTGGTCATTGCATGTGTGTTATTTTCCACAAACCACACATGGATCCACCAGTGGTCATTGCATGTGTGTTCTTTCCACAAACCACATATGGATCAACCAGAGTCATTGCATGTGTGTTCTTTCCACAAACCACACATGGATCAACCACTAGAGTTATTGCATGTGTGTTCTTTCCACAAACCACATATGGATCAACCAGTGGTCATTGCATGTTGGTTCTTTTCAATAAAGCACTTATGGATCCATTACAGTCATTGCATGCGTGTTATTTCCACAAACCACACATGGATCAACCACTAGAGTCATTGCATGTGCGTTATTTCCACAAACCACACATGGATCAACCACTAGAGTCATTGCATGTGTGTTATTTCCACAAACCACACATGTATCAAACACTAGAGTCATTGCATGTGTGTGTTCTTTTCCACAAACCACACATGGATCAACCACTAAGAGTCATTGCATGTGTGTTCTTATACTAAAACCAACACTAGAGTCATTGCATGTGTGTTCTTTCCACGAACCACACATGGATCAACCAGTGGTCATTGCATGTGTGTTCTTTTCCACAAACCACACATGGATCCACTAGTGGTCATTGCATCTGTGTTCTTTTCACAAACCACATATGGATCAACCAGAGTCATTGCATGTGTGTTCTTTCCACAAACCACACATGGATCAACCACTAGAGTTATTGCATGTGTGTTCTTTCCACAAACCACATATGGATCAACCAGTGGTCATTGCATGTTGGTTCTTTTCAATAAAGCACTTATGGATCCATTACAGTCATTGCATGCGTGTTATTTCCACAAACCACACATGGATCAACCACTAGAGTCATTGCATGTGCGTTATTTCCACAAACCACACATGGATCAACCACTAGAGTCATTGCATGTGTGTTATTTCCACAAACCACACATGGATCAACCACTAGAGTCATTGCATGTGTGTTATTTCCACAAACCACACATGGATCAACCACTAGAGTCATTTCATGTGTGTGTTCTTTTCCACAAACCACACATGGATCAACCACTAGAGTCATTGCATGTGTGTTCTTATACTAAAACCAACACTAGAGTCATTGCATGTGTGTTCTTTCCACAAACCACATATGGATCAACCAGTGGTCATTGAATGTGTGTTCTTTCCAATAAACCACTTATGGATCCATTACAGTCATTGCATGTGTGTTATTTCCCCAAACCACACATGGATCAACCACTAGAGTCATTGCATGTGTGTTATTTCCACAAAGCACACATGGATCGACCACCAGAGTCATTGCATGTGTGTGTTCTTTTCCACAAACCACACATGGATCCACCACTAGAGTCATTGCATGTGTGTCCTTATACTAAAACCAACACTGGAGTCATTGCATGTGTGTTCTTTCCACAAACCACACATGGATCAACCAGTGGTCATTGCATGTGTGTTATTTTCCACAAACCACACATGGATCCACCAGTGGTCATTGCATGTGTGTTCTTTCCACAAACCACATATGGATCAACCAGAGTCATTGCATGTGTGTTCTTTCCACAAACCACAGATGGATCAACCAGTGGTCATTGAATGTGTGTTCTTTTCCACAAACCACACATGGATCCACTAGTGGTCATTGCATGTGTGTTCTTTCCACGAACCACATATGGATCAACCAGAGTCATTGCATGTGTGTTCTTTCCACAAACCACACATGGATCAACCACTAGAGTTATTGCATGTGTGTTCTCCACAAACCACATATGGATCAAGTGGTGGTCATTGCATGTGTGTTCTTTTCCATAAACCACTTATGGATCCATTACAGTTATTGCATGTGTGTTGTTTCCACAAACCACACATGGATCGACCACTAGAGTCATTGCATGTGTGTTGTTTCCACAAACCACACATGGATCGACCACTAGAGTCATTGCATGTGTGTTATTTCCACAAACCACACATGGATCGACCTCTAGAGTCATTGCATGTGTGTGTTCTTTTCCACAAACCACACATGGATCCACCTCTAGAGTCATTTCATGTGTGTTCTTATACTAAAACCAACACTAGAGTCATTGCATGTGTGTTCTTTCCACAAACCACACATGGATCAACCAGTGGTCATTGCATGTGTGTTCTTTTCCACAAACCCCACATGGATCCACTAGTGGTCATTGCATCTGTGTTCTTTTCACAAACCACATATCGATCAACCAGAGTCATTTCATGTGTGTTCTTTCCACAAACCACACATGGATCAACCACTAGAGTTATTGCATCTGTGTTCTTTCCACAAACCACATATGGATCAACTAGTGGTCATTGCATCTGTGTTCTTTTCCATAAACCACTTATGGATCCATTACAAGTCATTGCATGTGTGTTATTTCCACAAACCACACATGGATCAACCACTAGAGTTATTGCATCTGTGTTCATTTCACAAACCACATATGGATCAACTAGTGGTCATTGCATCTGTGTCTTTTCCATAAACCACTTATGGATCCATTACAGTCATTGCATGTGTGTTATTTCCACAAACCACACATGGATCAACCACTAGAGTCATTGCATGTGTGTGTTCTTTTCCACAAACCACACATGGATCAACCACAAGAGTCATTGCATGTGTGTTCTTAAACTAAATCCAACACTAGAGTCATTGCATGTGTGGGCTTTCCATGAACCACACATGGATCAACCAGTGGTCATTGCATGTGTGTTCTTTTCCACAAACCACACATGGATCCACTAGTGGTCATTGCATCTGTGTTCTTTTCACAAACCACATATGGATCAACCAGAGTCATTTCATGTGTGTTCTTTCCACAAACCACACATGGATCAACCACTAGAGTTATTGCATCTGTGTTCTTTCCACAAACCACATATGGATCAACTAGTGGTCATTGCATCTGTGTTCTTTTCCATAAACCACTTATGGATCCATTACAGTCATTGCATGTGTGTTATTTCCACAAACCACACATGGATCAACCACTAGAGTCATTGCATGTGTGTTATTTCCACAAAGCACACATGGATCGACCACCAGAGTCATTGCATGTGTGTGTTCTTTTCCACAAACCACACATGGATCCACCACTAGAGTCATTGCATGTGTGTCCTTATACAAAAACCAACACTAGAGTCATTGCATTTGTGTTCTTTCCACAAACCACACATGGATCAACCAGTGGTCATTGCATGTGTGTTCTTTTCCACAAACCACACATGGATCAACCAGTGGTCATTGCATGTGTGTTCTTTTCCACAAACCACACATGGATCCACCAGTGGTCATGGCATGTGTGTTCTTTCCACAAACCACATATGGATCAACTAGAGTCATTGCATGTGTGTTCTTTCCACAAACCACACATGGATCAACCACTAGAATTATTGCATGTGTGTTCTTTCCACAAACCACATATGGATCAACGAGTGGTCATTGCATGTGTGTTCTTTTCCATAAAACACTTATGGATCCATTACAGTTATTGCATGTGTGTTATTTCCACAAACCACACATGGACCAACCACTAGAGTCATTGCATGTGTGTTATTTCCACAAACCACACATGGATGAACCACTAGAGTCATTGCATGTGTGTTATTTCCACAAAACACACATGTATCAACCACTAGAGTCATTGCATGTGTGTGTTCTTTTCCACAAACCACACATGGATCAACCACAAGAGTCATTGCATGTGTGTTCTTATACTAAAACCAACACTAGAGTAATTGCATGTGTGTTCTTTCCACGAACCACACATGGATCAACCAGTGGTCATTGCATGTGTGCTCTTTTCCACAAACCACACATGGATCCACTAGTGGTCATTGCATCTGTGTTCTTTTCACAAACCACATATGGATCAACCGAGAGTCATTGCATGTGTGTTCTTTCCACAAACCACACATGGATCAACCACTAGAGTTATTACATCTGTGTTCTTTCCACAAACCACATATGGATCAACTAGTGGTCATTGCATGTGTGTTCTTTTCCATAAACCACTTATGGATCCATTACAGTCATTGCATGTGTGTTATTTCCACAAACCACACATGGATCAACCACTAGAGTCATTGCATGTGTGTTATTTCCACAAAGCACACATGGATCGACCACTAGAGTCATTGCATGTGTGTGTTCTTTTCCACAAACAACACATGGATCCACCACTAGAGTCATTGCATGTTTGTTCTTATACTAAAACCAACACTGGAGTCATTGCATGTGTGTTCTTTCCACAAACCACACATGGATCAACCAGTGGTCATTGCATGTGTGTTATTTTCCACAAACCACACATGGATCCACCAGTGGTCATTGCATGTGTGTTCTTTCCACAAACCACATATGGATCAACCAGAGTCATTGCATGTGTGTTCTTTCCACAAACCACACATGGATCAACCAGTGGTCATTGAATGTGTGTTCTTTTCCACAAACCACACATGGATCCACTAGTGGTCATTGCATGTGTGTTCTTTCCACGAACCACATATGGATCAACCAGAGTCATTGCATGTGTGTTCTTTCCACAAACCACACATGGATCAACCACTAGAGTTATTGCATGTGTGTTCTCCACAAACCACATATGGATCAAGTGGTGGTCATTGCTTGTGTGTTCTTTTCCATAAACCACTTATGGATCCATTACAGTTATTGCATGTGTGTTGTTTCCACAAACCACACATGGATCGACCACTAGAGTCATTGCATGTGTGTTGTTTCCACAAACCACACATGGATCGACCACTAGAGTCATTGCATGTGTGTTATTTCCACAAACCACACATGGATCGACCTCTAGAGTCATTGCATGTGTGTGTTCTTTTCCACAAACCACACATGGATCCACCTCTAGAGTCATTTCATGTGTGTTCTTATACTAAAACCAACACTAGAGTCATTGCATGTGTGTTCTTTCCACAAACCACACATGGATCAACCAGTGGTCATTGCATGTGTGTTCTTTTCCACAAACCCCACATGGATCCACTAGTGGTCATTGCATCTGTGTTCTTTTCACAAACCACATATGGATCAACCAGAGTCATTTCATGTGTGTTCTTTCCACAAACCACACATGGATCAACCACTAGAGTTATTGCATCTGTGTTCTTTCCACAAACCACATATGGATCAACTAGTGGTCATTGCATCTGTGTTCTTTTCCATAAACCACTTATGGATCCATTACAAGTCATTGCATGTGTGTTATTTCCACAAACCACACATGGATCAACCACTAGAGTGATTGCATGTTTGTTATTTCCACAAAGCACACATGGATCGACTACCAGAGTCATAGCATGTGTGTGTTCTTTTCCACAAACCACACATGGATCCACCACTAGAGTCATTGCATGTGTGTTCTTATACAAAAACCAACACTAGAGTCATTGCATGTGTGTTCTTTCCACAAACCACACATGGATCAACAAGTGGTCATTGCATGTGTGTTCTTTTCCACAAACCACACATGGATCCACCAGTGGTCATTGCATGTGTGTTCTTTCCACAAACCACATATGGATCAACTAGAGTCATTGCATGTGTGTTCTTTCCACAAACCACACATGGATCAACCACTAGAATTATTGCATGTGTGTTCTTTCCACAAACCACATATGGATCAACGAGTGGTCATTGCATGTGTGTTCTTTTCCATAAAACACTTATGGATCCATTACAGTTATTGCATGTGTGTTATTTCCACAAACCACACATGGACCAACCACTAGAGTCATTGCATGTGTGTTATTTCCACAAACAGCACATGAATCAACCACTAGAGTCATTGCATGTGTGTTATTTCCACAAACCACACATGGATCAACCACTAGTGTCATTGCATGTGTGTGTTCTTTTCCACAAACCACATATGGATCAACCAGAGTCATTGCATGTGTGTTCTTTCCACAAACCACACATGGATCAACCACTAGAATTATTGCATGTGTGTTCTTTCCACAAACCACATATGGATCAACGAGTGGTCATTGCATGTGTGTTCTTTTCCATAAAACACTTATGGATGCATTACAGTCATCGCATGTGTGTTATTTCCACAAACCACACATGGACCAACCACTAGAGTCATTGCATGTGTGTTATTTCCACAAACCACACATGGATCAACCACTAGAGTCATTGCATCTGTGTTATTTCCACAAACCACACATGGATCAACCACTAGAGTCATTGCATGTGTGTGTTCTTTTCCACAAACCACACATGGATCAACCACTAGAGTCATTGCATGTGTGTTCTTATACTAAAACCAACACTAGAGTCAGTGCATGTGTGTTCTTTCCACAAACCACACATGGATCAACCAGTGGTCATTGCATGTGTGTTCTTTTCCACAAACCACACATGGATCCACCAGTGGTCATTGCATGTGTGTTCTTTCCACAAACCACATATGGATCAACCAGAGTCATTGCATGTGTGTTCTTTCCACAAACCACACATGGATCAACCACTAGAGTTATTGCATGTGTGTTCTTTCCACAAACCACATATGGATCAACCAGTGGTCATTGCATGTTGGTTCTTTTCAATAAAGCACTTATGGATCCATTACAGTCATTGCATGCGTGTTATTTCCACAAACCACACATGGATCAACCACTAGAGTCATTGCATGTGCGTTATTTCCACAAACCACACATGGATCAACCACTAGAGTCATTGCATGTGTGTTATTTCCACAAACCACACATGTATCAAACACTAGAGTCATTGCATGTGTGTGTTCTTTTCCACAAACCACACATGGATCAACCACAAGAGTCATTGCATGTGTGTTCTTATACTAAAACCAACACTAGAGTCATTGCATGTGTGTTCTTTCCACGAACCACACATGGATCAACCAGTGGTCATTGCATGTGTGTTCTTTTCCACAAACCACACATGGATCCACCAGTGGTCATTGCATGTGTGTTCTTTCCACAAACCACATATGGATCAACCAGAGTCATTGCATGTGTGTTCTTTCCACAAACCACACATGGATCAACCACTAGAGTTATTGCATGTGTGTTCTTTCCACAAACCACATATGGATCAACCAGTGGTCATTGCATGTTGGTTCTTTTCAATAAAGCACTTATGGATCCATTACAGTCATTGCATGCGTGTTATTTCCACAAACCACACATGGATCAACCACTAGAGTCATTGCATGTGCGTTATTTCCACAAACCACACATGGATCAACCACTAGAGTCATTGCATGTGTGTTATTTCCACAAACCACACATGTATCAAACACTAGAGTCATTGCATGTGTGTGTTCTTTTCCACAAACCACACATGGATCAACCACAAGAGTCATTGCATGTGTGTTCTTATACTAAAACCAACACTAGAGTCATTGCATGTGTGTTCTTTCCACGAACCACACATGGATCAACCAGTGGTCATTGCATGTGTGTTCTTTTCCACAAACCACACATGGATCCACTAGTGGTCATTGCATCTGTGTTCTTTTCACAAACCACATATGGATCAACCAGAGTCATTGCATGTGTGTTCTTTCCACAAACCACACATGGATCAACCACTAGAGTTATTGCATGTGTGTTCTTTCCACAAACCACACATGGATCAACCACTAGAATTATTGCATGTGTGTTCTTTCCACAAACCACATATGGATCAACGAGTGGTCATTGCATGTGTGTTCTTTTCCATAAAACACTTATGGATGCATTACAGTCATCGCATGTGTGTTATTTCCACAAACCACACATGGACCAACCACTAGAGTCATTGCATGTGTGTTATTTCCACAAACCACACATGGATCAACCACTAGAGTCATTGCATCTGTGTTATTTCCACAAACCACACATGGATCAACCACTAGAGTCATTGCATGTGTGTGTTCTTTTCCACAAACCACACATGGATCAACCACTAGAGTCATTGCATGTGTGTTCTTATACTAAAACCAACACTAGAGTCAGTGCATGTGTGTTCTTTCCACAAACCACACATGGATCAACCAGTGGTCATTGCATGTGTGTTCTTTTCCACAAACCACACATGGATCCACCAGTGGTCATTGCATGTGTGTTCTTTCCACAAACCACATATGGATCAACCAGAGTCATTGCATGTGTGTTCTTTCCACAAACCACACATGGATCAACCACTAGAGTTATTGCATGTGTGTTCTTTCCACAAACCACATATGGATCAACCAGTGGTCATTGCATGTTGGTTCTTTTCAATAAAGCACTTATGGATCCATTACAGTCATTGCATGCGTGTTATTTCCACAAACCACACATGGATCAACCACTAGAGTCATTGCATGTGCGTTATTTCCACAAACCACACATGGATCAACCACTAGAGTCATTGCATGTGTGTTATTTCCACAAACCACACATGTATCAAACACTAGAGTCATTGCATGTGTGTGTTCTTTTCCACAAACCACACATGGATCAACCACAAGAGTCATTGCATGTGTGTTCTTATACTAAAACCAACACTAGAGTCATTGCATGTGTGTTCTTTCCACGAACCACACATGGATCAACCAGTGGTCATTGCATGTGTGTTCTTTTCCACAAACCACACATGGATCCACCAGTGGTCATTGCATGTGTGTTCTTTCCACAAACCACATATGGATCAACCAGAGTCATTGCATGTGTGTTCTTTCCACAAACCACACATGGATCAACCACTAGAGTTATTGCATGTGTGTTCTTTCCACAAACCACATATGGATCAACCACTAGAGTTATTGCATGTGTGTTCTTTCCACAAACCACATATGGATCAAGTGGTGTTCATTGCATGTGTGTTCTTTTCCATAAACCACTTATGGATCCATTACAGTCATTGCATGTGTGTTATTTCCACAAACCACACATGGATCAACCACTAGAGTCATTGGATGTGTGTTGTTTCCACAAACCACACATGGATCGACCAACACTAGTGGATAACGGGCCTCCAGTCCCGACCCGTAAGGGGCTTTAGTCCCGGGCCTGGTAACCGGGACTAGAGGGGCGGGACTAAAGGCCAAACCATTAGTCCCGGCCCTCTTACCAGCCGGGACAAATGGGCATCCACGTGACTGTCTCTGCGGGCCTTGGGTGCCCCCCATTAGTCCCGGTTCGTATTATGAACCGGGACAAATGGTTCTCTGTCGCGGCAGCATTTTAGGCACTTTCTCTGCCGCGGCAGAGAATTTAATTTGTATTCTTTTTTTTATTTCAAAATAGTTTTCTACGCTACCACATACCGTACCTGTTCGTGCATACATAAGATAACTTCTCTTAAGATCGAGCATACAAATATATACATGATAGTTACACATGGAGATCACAATTATCGGGACTAGAGCCCGTCTATTCAATTACACGGTCGGGGATCATCGGCGCCTATTCACCCTAAATTCTCCGGCGTCATCTATCATCTCGTTCATCAAGAATCCTGCCAGTTCTTCAGCAATTGCTACTACGCATTGCTGTGGTAGGAGCTGATCCCGCATTTTCTCGAACTATATAAGAAAAGGAGATCAATATGAATATCAATCATGATAACAAAAAGTGATGGTAATAAAAAATAATGTTATGAATGTATTGCTTACATCGACTCTATAATCATTCAGCTCACTGGTAAACGTGCGAATGAACTCGCAAACGTAGAATCCACATAGATTCGTCCCTTGTGGCTGCCTCGCGCACTTTACGAGAATAGAATTCAATCAAAATAATAATCATGCATCATAATTGTATTGAAACTAGAAGTAAAGAGATGTGCCTACTACTTACCGAGACCGGCTTAAACGTCAGCTTCTCAGTAAAGTCACCCGTAACCGCACTCTTGAACTGGTTCCAAACCCTACCTGGTAAAGAAAATGAATGAGTTATTTATTACGTGATATCTCAGGAAATCAACGAAAGAGACCGCTGTAGCGCAAAAATTACCTCTAAAGCATGTCCTACATGTCACTAAACTGTTCCAGGGGTCTCTTTAATGGGTCCATGACTTCAACCCTTCCCTTATCAAGTTGAATGTCCATGAGAATCCAGTGGAAACTGTACACGTTTATATATACATCAGTAACTCATCAATTACACTTAACATCGAGTAAGCAAAAGAGAATGTGTACAATAGAGTAAGACACTCACGCGAAATTGTAAGGAAACAGTATGTGGTCACAGAAATTTTGCTCCGTTAGAAACCTTAGAAGGTTTTCCTGTGTTTCCTCGGGTTTTTCCTTTAGCGTCCGACAATGTATTTTATCTGGGTCAATGAACCCAACACTGAAGATTGACCTTCTTTTACATTCCATGATCTTCATTCTGCATAATAATAGAGTATAAAAGGATATAATTAGGATAATTACATGCAATGAACCGAACAACTGAAAAAATGAACAGCTTATATATAGACAATGAATTCAACAACTTACAGACAATAGCAACTCATGAGACTTTTGTCGATGGCGTCGAAAGTGTATAACTGGAAGAGTTCTAGAAACTCAACATGGACCTCTTCTTCTTAGAAGTAGTAGTCATGTGGGACTTTTGCCACGATCATTATTCTCTCCTCCTTTACGGCTTTCAAGCACCATTTATGTAAACTCCGCATTTGTGTTGGCAGTTGTTGGAACTGCTCAAAGCTGACCAGAGGATTCCCTGGGACATATGTAGGGACTACCTAAGCCTTGGGTAACTTGTCGTCCTAGGAACCTAGCAATTCCTCAACAGTCACATTCATAGCGGCCGCAAGCTTCTTAGCTTCTTCCATATCCTGCTGGGGAGTGTCATAGGATACCACCTTGAGGGGTGGGGTTGATTTTTTGGCCTGTTCCCCGAGCTGGGGGACGTCCTTTCTTTTCCCGGTTGCACTTTGACTTGATGATTTGCTCCCGCTTGCACTTCTACTTGATTTGCTCTTCTTCACTTCCTTCTGAAGTGTGCGTCGATAGTCATCTGGCTTATGGTGCAAGTCATATTGCGATTTTGTGTTCAGAAAAGAAAGTGCATACGCTTTTTGCTTCTCGTGTATATCGGGGCAGGCTCGGGTTTCTTCTTTTGAAGCTGTGCAACACATTCGGCCTTTACGATCATGTCAGTTTCCTCGTTAGTACGATCGTAAGGTCTGATAGAAAGATTCTTATGAGGTACTCTTGGGAGGGGCGACATTTGTCGTTTTGGGCTCCTGCATCGTTTAGTACTAATCGGAGGCTATGGCGGAGATCGAGATGGACTCGGGCTATGGTGGTCGTAGTCATGGTGTGGGCTTCTTGGAGGTGATGGAGGTGAAGGTGACATGCGACCACTCGGAGGCGGTGTTGGCTTTGGCGTCTAGCCTGGAAGCTTGATGTTTTTCTTGTCCCATAGAATGATACCACCTAGTACTTCTCCGAGTGTCCTCTCACCTTCAGGTCCAGGGATGTCAAGCTCCATTGAGTCCCACCCCATTGCGATTTCATCCACACCAACTTTAGCATAGCCAGCTGGAATCTCACGGCCATGCTAGCGTGCGCCAGGTGGACAAGGTAAAGCACATCCGACCGCCACCTTGATGGATAGGTTCTTCACCTTCTGATGAAGCTCACAAGATGCCTGCTCCTTGATTCCATCCATGGGGTAGCCGAGACCGCCATCTACCATACGTGCATCGTCAAAAGGGACCTCCGATTCAGCCACGCTGCTTTTCCGCTGAGATGGGACAGTGGTAATATTGAGTACAGGATCTTGCAGGCGCGCTGCTCCTCAAAGTTCATCAATCTGTTGCTGATGCATTCGAAGTGTTCCTATCAACTCGGTGAACTTGTCTCCCTCCTCCTCCTGTCGTCGCCTCTTTGCTCTCTCGGCTCCTATAAGTATCTCTGTCTTTGGGAAACCCCATCTCCCACGTATAACTAGGGCCAAGGCCTCGTACACGTCCTTCGTGTTCGTCATTCCTGAGGACCTTTGTCAGCCAGTCTTTCTCTCTATCGGGACAGAACTTTGTTGTCCCCGCTTTAATCTCCTTCACCACTTTCTGCCATGTATCCCGGGGTATCCTAATCCCATCACTGCAAATAAGGTCCCCTGTACTTTCGTCATACTCACTCCCATGCCCAAGGAACCAATTCCTTGCCCTCAGATCCCATTCTTCGCGTATTGGTTTTGGAGTGATCCCTTTAGCAAGCAGCTCATTCTCTTTAGCATCCCACTTTGGCATGGCAGCCGCGTAGCCCCTGGCCCCAGGTGATGGTGATATTTCTTCATCGCGGCATTTTTCTTGTTTCTTTCCGACATTTCCATAGCAGGTTGTGACTCCTTGTACTTCACAAATGCATCCCAGTTAGCCCGCTTCTTCGTTAGATAGCATTCAAATTTAGGAGGAGTCTTCGTCTTCTGATACTTTTGCCATAATGTTTTCTTCCAGTTCTTGAATAGTTCAGCCATCTTCGTAAGAGTCCACTGCTTTACTTTCTTCCTCAATGCAGCTGTGTCGGCATCATCCTCACATTCTGGCAGGGTCAAATGTGTCATGAGGTCATTCCAAAGACCCTCTTTGCACCTGTCGGAGACATACTCACCCTCTTTCGCCCCTTTGGTCTTATTCCACTCTCGAACGGTGATCGGGATGCGATCCCTAATCATAACTCCGCATTGTTGTTTAAATATAGTTTTAGCCTTTTCGGGTTCCACCGGTTCACCCCGTGGTGATACCCGCGTAATTGTATAACGCATAGATGCGTCCAACTTTTTGGCCGGGCCTCGTTTGGAATATTTTTTGCTCGATGTGGAGGCCTAAGAGAAGAAACATTCGTCAATTTATATATATATATATACAACTCAGTTAATGCATCTACTGATCACCAGACTTCATATATATACCTCGTCGTCGGCTTCTCCACCACCGGAGCCATCGTCTTCTCCACCACCGGAGCCGTTGGCTTCTCCACCACCCGAGCCGTCGGCTTCTCCTTGATCATTTCGGTCGACCTCCTCTCCCTCACCGGAGGGGTTCAGATAAATCGACGGAGATTTGGGTGGATCAACATGGGGGGTGTTGTTGATCATATCCTCGAGAATTTCTTCCTGTGCTAGGTCTCTCTGGATTGGATCCATAGTTTTCTACAAAATGCACAGATTAACATTTTCATTCAATATTGCTGCATAAAATAACACTAAACAATAATATGAACACGCAATTTTAGTGATGCCCTAACCCTAACCCTAAGTCCGGGCGGCCCGCAAGCACCACCACCCTAACCCTATCTCCGGGCGGCCCGCGAGCACTACCAACCTAACCCTAAGTCCGGGGGCCCGCGAGCACTACCACATTAACCCTAAGTCCGGGGGCCCGCGAGCACTACCACATTAACCCTAAGTCCAGGTGCCCGTGAGCACAACCACCCTAACCCTAAGTCCAAGGCCCCACGCGCACTACCACATTAACCCTAAGTCCGGGTGCCCGCGAGCACCACCGGACTTAGGGTAGTTATTTCTTTAGCTTATCTTTATTTAGCACTGATGCTTGTCTGTATCAATCGACACTATAATACTACATACTATATAATATACTACTATATATATTATTACTAGTAATAAATATATATGCACAAACATATATATACTATATTTATATACTAGTAATAAATATTTAAATATAAAAAGATACAAGAAATACTAGTAATAATTCTATCTATCTATTACAAAAAACATACTATTAATACAAGTAATAATTCTATCTATCTATTACAAAAAAATACACTAGAAATACTAGTAATACAAAAATATAAAAAAACAAGTAATAATTATATCTATCTATTACTAATAATTCTATCTATCTATTACTAATAATTCTATCTATCTATTACAAACAAATACACTAGAAATACTAGTAATACAAAAAATATAAAAAAACAAGTAATAATTCTATCTATCTATCTATTACTAATAATTCTATCTATCTATTACAAAAAAAATACACTAGAAATACTAGTAATACAAAAAATATAAAAAACAAGTAATAATTCTATCTATCTATTACAAAAAAATACACTAGAAATACTAGTAATACAAAAAATATAAAAAAATAAAAAATGGCTGGCGGCCGGGGTGCCGCCCGGGCTCGCTGGGGGGAAGCGCGCGGCCAGTCGCGGGGCGCCGCCCGGCCTGCTCGCCTACAGTGTCGGCGCCGCCGCGCCGTCGCGCCATCGCGTAGCCGCCGGATAGGGGAGTGAAGGGGAGGGGGCGCGGGGTACCTCTAGCGGGGGTGCGCGCGCGGCGTCTGGAGTGGCGGTGGAGGTTGGGGGCGGTGGCGGCGGCGGTTGGGGTAGTGGCGGCCGGAGAATCGGGCAGCCTGCCGGCGTCTCAGGGCGTCCTTCGCGCGTGGGGGGTGCTCTGCGTGGGGAGAAGAAGGGGCGCGCGGCGCGCCAAATGTATAGTGGGGGACCTTTCGTCCCGGTCCGTATAACGAATCGGGACTAAAGGGTCTTTAGTCCCGGTGCGTGATACGAACCGGGACTAAAGGTCCCCCCCTTTAGTCCCGGTGTGTGCCACCCACCGAGACTAAAGGGTTTTCGGCCCAGCCCAACAGGTGCGCACCAATGCCACACTTTTAGTCTCGGTGTGTAGCACGCACCGGGACTAAAGGTCCCTTTTTCAAAAAAATCACCCTGGTGCGCGCCTGTTTAAAAAAAATCAATTAGCATATTATTTAAACATTTGAATTTTACAGTTTTTACATACTTATGAATTTGAGAAAATTTTCAACATGAAAAGTTCTTGAATTTGAATAACTAATCCAAATCTATTTTCTGTTTTATAAAATAATTATTCTAACTAGTGAAACTAATAACCATTTTGCCATTTTCAATTTAAAAATGCATTAAATATTATATTTTGCATATTTTTTAATAAGTGATTCAAATCAATTTTCTGTTTTATAAAATAATTATTCTAACTAGTCAAACTATTAACCATTTTTTCATTTTCATGTAATTCCGATGCTCCGGTGGTCTTCCTCCGGCGAAACCCTAGACCGGGGGCCCCGGATCGTCTACCCCGCCTTATTTTTTCCCGCCCGTTTTCTTCCCGCCCGTTCTCTTCCGGATCGTATCCCCTTTAGGGTTTAGGGTTTTTGGTTTAGGGTTTAGGGTTTAGGGTTTTTGGTTTAGGGTTTAGGGTTTTTGGTTTAGGGTTTTTGGTTTAGGGTTTAGGGTTTTTGGTTTAGGGTTTTTAGTTTGGGGTTTAGGGTTTTTAGTTTGGGGTTTAGGGTTCCCTCCTCTGACTTAGGGTTTAGGGTTCCCTCCTCTGACGTAGGGTTTAGACTCATATATGCCGCCTCTCTCCACTCTATCCCATGGCTTCCACCATACCTCTAACCCCAGGGAGGCGGAGATGGAGTCTTTCACGGGCTAGCAGGAAAATATTTTCCGAGGTGGAACTTCCGAAGATGCCATAGGGCATGTGCACCAAGGGCATCTTCGAGAAGTTCCGCCATGGGAGATTTCCCAACCCTTTCCTCCATCCATGGGGATGAAACTCTCCATCCATGTTGGCTTGGTCATTGGCATAGCACATCTAGACTCATATCTGCCGCCTCTCTCCACTCTATCCCATGGCTTCCACCATACCTCTAACCCCAGGGAGGCAGAGATGGAGTCTTTCATGGGCTAGCAGGAAAATATTTTCCGAGGCGGAACTTCTGAAGATGCCATAGGGCGTGTGCACCAAGGGCATCTTCGAGAAGTTCCGCCACGGGAGATTTCCCAACCCTTTCCTCCATCCATGGGGATGAAACTCTCCATCCATGTTGGCTTGTTGAGTTGCTTGCCATGGCGTATCGATGCTCCTTTTATAGGCACGGCGCCACTTCTACTTTGTCTTCTTCCTCCGACAGGGCGTCGTGCGCTACATGCTTTATCTCATCGAGCAGTGCGTCCACCCATGTGTCCTTATCCTACCAACAGCTTTAGTCCCGGTTTGAGCCCCCACCCGGTACTAAAGGTTACCCACGCGTCCTTATCCCACCGACAATTTTGTTAGATGACACAAAAACCACCTTTAGTCCCGGTTGCACCCACCAGCCAGTACTAAAGGTTAGACACCCCCAGATAAGGCCCTCCCAGATAAACCTCCCCCAAATAAGGCCCCCCATCTTTTGTCCCGGTTTGAGCCCCCACCTGTAATGAAAGTTTCCCGCGCCACTGCGTTCCCACGCTTTCCACCGGTTCCCACCTCTGTCTTCCCGCCATTTTTTCAGTATATATATGTACGCTTGGCCTCCATTTACATATCACATCTAGACTCATCATTCTCTTCCCATGGCTTCCATCGTATCTCTAACCACCCGGGAGGCGGAGGCGCTTTGCGACTCGAACTACCCCTACCCACTGGGCTACCGCGTCCCCACCGGCTAGATGCTGAGCGCCGGAGGCGTGCCGGTCCCTCCTGTCCCTCTAGGTGTGGAGCGCCGGATGGTCATCACGAACCACTACTACCTCGAGCTCACGCCAGAGCAGCGGAGGAATCCCAACTGGCATCTCGACTATTTCCCGACTTGGGAAGCCTTCTTCATCAATCGGCGTGAGAGGGCGCTCGCTAGGCACGAGGAGGACGACCCACCTCCTTCAAACTTCAACAAGGCCGGTCGTCGGCTGTGGTGGCGCGGCCGGACTCTCCAGAGTGTTATGGCCTACAACACGACCGACAATAACCCCCGCCTGCGGTACCCTCAAATCCAGCCCACGCGTGCCCAACCTTCAAGGTTCGACTACGGCGACCCCGACGACGATAGCGACGACGGCGTCGCCGACTACGACGACTATAGTGGCGCGTATTACAGGGCTAGGCAGGAGCATGACTGAATCACTCCAACCATTAGGCATGTTTCTTAATTTTCAGTTGTGCTATGTATCCTTAGTGTTTGTGGGTTCCTTCTCTTGTGATGGTTCCTTCTCTTTGTGTGATCACCTACCGCGGCTCAGAACGTCTAGTTTGATTGAGCAAGATGTATTACATGAAAGGGGACCTTTATGTCTCAAATAAAAGGTTTAATACATTACATAGATTTATGTCTCAAATAAAAGGTTTAATTACATAGATTTATGTCTCAAATAAAAGGTTTAATACATTATTACACATCACCAACATCTAGTGTTGTGGTTTTCTTCTGCACCGTAGCCATGGAGAATCTTCATCATTTAACAGGATGCTTGGGTCAGTTTTCACTTTGAAGGGCGGAATTTCATGAAACTTATTGTAATCTTCTGACATGTCTGTATTGTCATCCACTCCCATGATGTTTCTTTTCCCTGAAAGAACTATGTGGCGCTTTGGCTCATCGTATTATGTACTCTTTTGCTTATCTTTCCTTTTTCTCGGTTTGGTAGACATGTCCTTCACATACAAAACCTGAGCCACATCGTTGGCTAGGACGAATGGTTCATCCATGTACGCAAGATTGTTGAGATCCACTGTTGTCATGCCGTACTTTTCGTCTACATGTACCCCGCCTCCTGTCAGCTTGACCCATTTGCACCGAAACAAAGGGACCTTAAAAGTAGGTCCATAGTCAAGTTCCCATATCTCCTCTATGTACCCATAAGATGTGTCAATCTGCCCATTGTCATCTGTTGCATCAAAGTGGACACCACTGTTTTGGTTGGTGCTCTTTTTATCTTGGGCGATCGTGTAAAATGTATTCCCATTTATCTGGTACCCTTGGAAAGTACATATAGTCGAAGATGGTAACCTGGCCAACGAGTACAACTCATCTCCAACAGTGGTGTTATTCATGAGATGTGTCTGCAACCAATTGCCAAAATTCTTCTCGTGTTCCCCTTTAATCAAGGTTTCAGGCTTCCCTGGGTTTTCGGAGCGTAGAATATTCTTGTGTTTCTCGATATACGGAGCCACCACGGTGGAATTGTGTAGAACTGTGTAGTGTGCTTGAGTGAAAGAATGCCCGTCCCTACATACCATTGATTTCCTTCCTAGTGTGCCTTTTCCAGTCATCCTCCCCTCATACCGAGATTCAGGAACACCAATCGGCTTAAGGTCAGGAAGAAAGTCAACACAAAACTCAATGACCTCCTCCGTTCCATAGCCCTTGGAGATGCTTCCTTCTAGCCTAGCACGGTTATGAACATATTTCTTTAAGACTCCCATGAACCTCTCGAAGGGGAACATATTGTGTAGAAACACAGGACTGAGAATTCTAATCTCTTCGACTAGATGAACTAGGAGGTGCATCATAATATTGAAGAAGGATGGCGGGAACAACAACTCGAAGCTGACCAGACATTGGACCACATCAATCTGTAACCCTGATAGACTTTCTCGATCAATTACCTTCTGAGAAATTGCATTGAGGAATGCACATACCTTCACAATGGCTAGTCGAACATTTTCTGGTAGAATTCCCCTCAATGCAACCGGAAGCAATTGCTTCATAAGCACATGGCAGTCATGAGACTTTAGGTTTTGAAATTTTTCTCTTTCATATTTACTATTCCCTTGATATTTGACGAGAAGCCAGACGGGACCTTGCTACTGAAAAAGACTTCAAAAAAGATTTCCTTCTCTTCTTTGGTAAGAGCGTAGCTAGGCAAGCCCTTGAAACTGCCCTGGATGCTTGCCGTCTCGTCCTTTATGATGTTGCTGGTCCTCCCGTGTTGCCGAGGTATCTTTTGACTTCCAATACAAGCCCAGGAAGCCTAGAATATTCATGCAAAGATTCTTCGGCAGGTGCATCACGTCGATTGCAGAGCGGACCTCATGCCCTTTCCAATAGGGTAGCTCCCAAAATATAGATTTCTTCTTCCACATGGGTGCGTGTCCGGTAATAGGGTCTTTTGGAACAGGTTGTCCTCCAGGACCCTTTCCAAAGATTACATCCAAATCCTTGACCATACCAAATACATCAGCACCACTAAGGGGGACAGGCTTCGTCTGGGTTTCTGCCTTGCCATTGAAATGCTTGCCTTTCTTCTTTAAGGGATGACTAGGCGGAAGAAAACGACGATTGTACGGGTACACATTCTTTCTACATTTATCTAGATATATACTTTCAGTCTCATATAAACAGTGTGTGCATGCATTGTATCCTTTGTTCGTCTATCCTGAAATGTTACTAAGAGCAGGCCAATCATTGATGGTTACGAACAGCAACGCTTGTAGGTCAAATTCCTGCTGTTTGTGCTCATCCCACACATGTACACCTGGTTTGGCCCACAACTGTAGAAGTTCATCAACTAATGGCCTTAGGTACACATCAATGACGTTGCCGGGTTGCTTCGGGCCTTGGATGAGCACTGGCATCATAATGAACTTCCGCTTCATGCACAACCAAGGAGGAAGGTTGTAGATACATAGAGTCACGGGCCAGGTGATGTGACTGCAGTTCTGCTCCCCAAAAGGATTCATGCCATCGGTACTTAGACCAAACCATAAGTTCGTTGCGTCACCAGCAAAGTCCGGGAAGTCTCTCTCGATTTTTCTCCACTGCCGACCATCAGCAGGGTGCCTCAACATCCCGTCTTTATTACAGTCTTCCATGTGCCATCGCAACAACTTGGCATGCTCTTTATTTTTGAACAAACATTTCAACTGTGGTATTATAGGAGCATACCACATCACCTTGGCAGGAACCCTCTTCCTAGGTTGTTCGCCCTCAACATCACCAGGGTCATCTTTTCTGATCTTATACCGCAATGCAGTGCATACCGGGCATTTATCCATATTCTCGTACTTCTCACCGCGGTAGAGGATGCAGTCATTAGGGCATGCATGTATCTTATGCACGTCTAATCCTAGATGGCAGACAAGTTTCTTTGCTTCGTACGTAATGGAGGGCAATTGGTTATTTCTTGGAAGCAGCTTCTTCATTATTACTAGCAACTTTTCAAATCCCGAGTCAGTCATACCGGTCTCTGCCTTCCACTTCAACAATTCCAGTGTGCTACCCAACTTCTTCTGGCCATCTTCACAAGTTGGATATAGCAATGTGTTGTGGTCCTGTAACATCTGCTCGAACTGCAACCTCTCCTTTTCTGTGTCGCAGTCTCGCCTTGCATCACTAATGACCTGACCAAAATCATCAACGAGCTCATCTGGTTCCCATTCTTCACCCCCTTATTTTTCATTATCTTCAACTGTGGTATCATCGTATTCAGGGAACATAGATCGGTAGTTGCCATCATCGTTGTTCTCTTCTTCATCATCGTCTTCCATCATAACCCCTCTTTCTCCGTGCTTGGTCCAAACATTATAGCCGGACAAGAAACCGGACCGAGGCAGGTGGCTCTGAATGACTCTTGAAGAAGTGTGAGCCTGCTCATTCCGACATTCAATACATGAACAACACATAAAACCATCCCGCCGCTTGTTCGCCTCGGCCACAAGGCGAAAAGAACGCACGCCTTCTCTGTAAGCGTCAGAGCGTCGGTCACCGTACATCCATGGGTGGCTCATCTGCATCATACAACCATGCATATATATCAAACGCAATCACGATGCTTAAATTAGTACCGCGCAGTCAAAACGAGAAAATAGTTGCTAACCTTTTAGGACACTTCAAAACAAAGAGGAGAAACCTTAAGTGTCGCTCTGACACCTCATATCATATTTTGTCTTGTGTAAACTCAAGTGGCATCGCTCTAATAGGCATTTCACCGAACACCTCTAGTGCATATGAAGAAAAAAAGTTAGCACAAAGTTACCCACCTCTCACATAGGAAAAAAACAAGAGAGAGTGGAGGGCTGGGTGCATATATATAGGGCCAGGCCATTAGTTCTAGTTTGAGATACAAACCGGGACTAAAGGTTCTGCCAGGAGCACGCGCGCCGGCCCAGACCCATTTGTCCCGGTTTGTATCTCAAACCGGGACTAATGCTTCCTTACGGACCGGGACATAGTGCCTCGGCCTCCTCGGGCCGTCTGGTTCGGACCATTAGTCCCGACCCCATCCATGGCCGGGACTACTGGCCCGAACCAAAGGCCCATTTTCTACTAGTGCACAAGAGTCATTGCATGTGTGTTATTTCCACAAACCACACATGGATCGACCACTAGAGTCATTGCATGTGTGTGTTCTTTTCCACAAACCACACATGGATCCACCACTAGAGTCATTGCGTGTGTGTTCTTATACTAAAACCAACACTAGAGTCATTGCATGTGTGTTCTTTCCACAAACCACACATGGATCAACCAGTGGTCATTGCATGTGTGTTCTTTTCCACAAACCACACATGGATCCACCGGTGGTCATTGCATGTGTGTTCTTTCCACAAACCACATATGGATCAACCAGAGTCATTGCATGTGTGTTCTTTCCACAAACCACACATGGATCAACCACTAGAGTTATTGCATGTGTGTTCTTTCCACAAGCCACATATGGATCAACCAGTGGTCATTGCATGTGGGTTCGTTTCCATAAACCACTTATGGATCCGTCACAGTCATTGCATGTGTGTTATTTCCACAAACCACGCATGGATCAACAACTAGAGTCATTGCATGTGTGTCATTTCCACAAACCACACATGGATCAACCACTAGAGTCATTGCGTGTGTGTAATTTCCACAAACCACACATGGATCAACCACTAGAGTCATTGCATGTGTGTGTTCTTTTCCACAAACCACACATGGATCAACCACTAGAGTCATTGCATGTGTGTTCTTATACTAAAACCAACACTAGAGTCATTGCATGTGTGTTCTTTCCAAAAACCACACATGGATCGACCACTGGTCATTGCATGTGTTTTCTTTTCTAGAAACCACACATGGATCCACTAGTGGTCATTGCTTGTGTGTTCTTTATACAAACCACATATGGAACAACCAGAGTCATTGCATGTGTGTTCTTTCCACAAACCACACATGGATCAACCACTAGAGTCATTGCATGTGTGTTCTTTCCACAAACCACATATGGATCAACCAGTGGTCATTGCATGTGTGTTCTTTTCCATAAACCACTTATGGTACATTACAGTCATTGCATGTGCGTTATTTCCACAAACCACACATGGATCAACCACTAGAGTCATTGCATGTGTGTTATTTCCACAAACCACACATGGATCAACCACTAGAGTCATTGCATGTGTGTTATTTCCACAAACCACACATGGATCGACCACTAGAGTCATTGCATGTGTGTGTTCTTTTCCACAAACCACACATGGATCCACCACTAGAGTCATTGCGTGTGTGTTCTTATACTAAAACCAACACTAGAGTCATTGCATGTGTGTTCTTTCCACAAACCACACATGGATCAAACAGTGGTCATTGCATGTGTGTTCTTTTCCACAAACCACACATGGATCCACCGGTGGTCATTGCATGTGTGTTCTTTCCACAAACCACATATGGATCAACCAGAGTCATTGCATGTGTGTTCTTTCCACAAACCACACATGGATCAACCACTAGAGTTATTGCATGTGTGTTCTTTCCACAAGCCACATATGGATCAACCAGTGGTCATTGCATGTGGGTTCGTTTCCATAAACCACTTATGGATCCGTCACAGTCATTGCATGTGTGTTATTTCCACAAACCACGCATGGATCAACAACTAGAGTCATTGCATGTGTGTCATTTCCACAAACCACACATGGATCAACCACTAGAGTCATTGCGTGTGTGTAATTTCCACAAACCACACATGGATCAACCACTAGAGTCATTGCATGTGTGTGTTCTTTTCCACAAACCACACATGGATCAACCACTAGAGTCATTGCATGTGTGTTCTTATACTAAAACCAACACTAGAGTCATTGCATGTGTGTTCTTTCCAAAAACCACACATGGATCGACCACTGGTCATTGCATGTGTTTTCTTTTCTAGAAACCACACATGGATCCACTAGTGGTCATTGCTTGTGTGTTCTTTATACAAACCACATATGGAACAACCAGAGTCATTGCATGTGTGTTCTTTCCACAAACCACACATGGATCAACCACTAGAGTCATTGCATGTGTGTTCTTTCCACAAACCACATATGGATCAACCAGTGGTCATTGCATGTGTGTTCTTTTCCATAAACCACTTATGGTACATTACAGTCATTGCATGTGCGTTATTTCCACAAACCACACATGGATCAACCACTAGAGTCATTGCATGTGTGTTATTTCCACAAACCACACATGGATCAACCACTAGAGTCATCGCATGTGTGTTATTTCCACAAACCACACATGGATCGACCACTAGAGTCATTGCATGTGTGTGTTCTTTTCCACAAACCACACATGGATCCACCACTAGAGTCATTGCATGTGTGTTCTTATACTAAAACCAACACTAGAGTCATTACATGTGTGTTCTTTCCACAAACCACACATGGATCAAACAGTGGTCATTGCATGTGTGTTCTTTTCCACAAACCACACATGGATCCACCAGTGGTCATTGCATGTGTGTTCTTTCCACAAACCACATCTGGATCAACCAGAGTCATTGCATGTGTGTTCTTTCCCAAAACCACACATGGATCAACCACTAGAGTTATTGCATGTGTGTTCTTTCCACAAACCACATATGGATCAATCAGTGGCCATTGCATGTGGGTTCTTTTCCATAAACCACTTATGGATCCATTACAGTCATTGCATGTGTGTTATTTCCACAAACCACACATGGATCAACAACTAGAGTCCTTGCATGTGTGTTATTTCCACAAACCACACATGGATCAACCACTAGAGTCATTGCGTGTGTGTAATTTCCACAAACCACACATGGATCGACCACTAGAGTCATTGCATGTGTGTGTTCTTTTCCACAAACCACAAATGGATCAACCACTAGAGTCATTGCATGTGTGTTCTTATACTAAAACAAACACTAGAGTCATTGCATGTGTGTTCTTTCCAAAAACCACACATGGATCAACCACTGGTCATTGCATGTGTGTTCTTTTCCAGAAACCACACATGGATCCACTAGTAGTCATTGCTTGTGTGTTCTTTATACAAACCACATATGGATCAACCAGAGTCATTGCATGTGTGTTCTTTCCACAAACCACACATGGATCAACCACTAGAGTTATTGCATGTGTGTTCTTTCCACAAACCACATATGGATCAACCAGTGGTCATTGGATGTGTGTTCTTTTCCATAAACCACTTATGGATCCATTATAGTCATTGCATGTGCGTTATTTCCACAAACCACACATGGATCAACCACTAGAGTCATTGCATGTGTGTTATTTCCACAAACCACACATGGATCAACCACTAGCGTCATTGCACGTGTGTTATTTTCACAAACCACACATGGATCAACCACTAGAGTCATTTCATTTGTGTGTTCTTTTCCACAAACCACACATGGATCAACCACTAGAGTCATTGCATGTGTGTTCTTATACTAAAACCAACACTAGAGTCATTGCATATGTGTTCTTTCCACAAACCACACATGGATCAACCAGTGGTCATTGCATGTGTGTTCTTTCCACAAACCACACATGGATCAACCACTAGAGTTATTGCATGTGTGTTCTTTCCAGAAACCACATATGGATCAATTAGTGGTTATTGCATGTGTGTTCTTTTCCATAAACCACTTATGGATCCATTATAGTCATTGGATGTGTGTTATTTCCAAAAACCACACATGGATCAACCACTAGAGTCATTGCATGTGTGTTATTTCCACAAACCACACATGGATCGACCACTAGAGTCATTGCATGTTAGTGTTCTTTTCCACAAACCACACATGGATCCACCACTAGAGTCATTGCATGTGTGTTCTTTCCACAAACCACACATGGATCAACCACTAGAGTCATTGCATGTGTGTTCTTTCCACAAACCACATATGGATCAACCAGTGGTCATTGCATGTGTGTTCTTTTCCATAAACCACTTATGGTACATTACAGTCATTGCATGTGCGTTATTTCCACAAACCACACATGGATCAACCACTAGAGTCATTGCATGTGTGTTATTTCCACAAACCACACATGGATCAACCACTAGAGTCATCGCATGTGTGTTATTTCCACAAACCACACATGGATCGACCACTAGAGTCATTGCATGTGTGTGTTCTTTTCCACAAACCACACATGGATCCACCACTAGAGTCATTGCATGTGTGTTCTTATACTAAAACCAACACTAGAGTCATTACATGTGTGTTCTTTCCACAAACCACACATGGATCAAACAGTGGTCATTGCATGTGTGTTCTTTTCCACAAACCACACATGGATCCACCAGTGGTCATTGCATGTGTGTTCTTTCCACAAACCACATATGGATCAACTAGAGTCACTTCATGTGTGTTCTTTCCCAAAACAACACATGGATCAACCACTAGTACTATTGCATGTGTGTTCTTTCCACAAACCACATATGGATCAACCAGTGGTCATTGCATGTGGGTTCTTTTCCATAAACCACTTATGGATCCATTACAGTCATTGCATGTGTGTGATTTCCACAAACCACACATGGATCAACAACTAGAGTCACTGCATGTGTGTTATTTCCACAAACCACACATGGATCAACCACTAGAGTCATTGCATGTGTGTTATTTCCACAAACCACACATGCATCAACCACTAGAGTCATTGCATGTGTGTGTTCTTTTCCACAAACCACACATGGATCAACCACTAGAGTCATTGCATGTGTGTTCTTATACTAAAACCAACACTAGAATCATTGCATGTGTGTTCTTTCCACAAACCACACATGGATCATCAGTGGTCATTGCATGTGTGTTCTTTTCCACAAACCACACATGGATCCACCAGTGGTCATTGCATGTGTGTTGTTTCCACAAACCACATATGGATCAACCAGAGTCATTGCATGTGTGTTCTTTCCACAAACCACACATGGATCAACCACTAGAGTTATTCCATGTGTGTTCTTTCCACAAACCAGATATGGATCAACCAGTGGTCATTGCATGTGTGTTCTTTTCCATAAACCACTTATGGATCCATTACAGTCATTGCATGTGTGTTATTTCAACAAACCACACATGGATCAACCACTAGAGTCATTGCATGTGTGTTATTTCCACAAACCACACATGGATCAACCACTAGAGTCATTGCATGTGTGTTATTTCCACAAACCACACATGGATCAACCACTAGAGTCATTGCATGAGTTTTCTTATACTAAAACCAACACTAGAGTCATTGCATGTGTGTTCTTTCCACAAACCACACATGGATGAACAAGTGGTCATTGCATGTGTGTTCTCTTCCATAAACCACTTATGGATCCATTACAGTCATTGCATGTGTGTTCTTTCCACAAACCACACATGGATCAACCACTAGAGTCATTGCATGTGTGTGTTCTTTTCCACAAACCACACATGGATCAACCACTAGAGTCATTGCATGTGTGTTCTTATACTAAAACCAACACTAGAGTCATTGCATGTGTGTTCTTTGCACAAACCACACATGGATCAACCAGTGGTCATTGCATGTGTGTTCTTTTCTAGAAACCACACATGGATCCACTAGTGGTCATTGCATGTGTGTTCTTTCCACAAACCACATATGGATCAACCAAAGTCATTGCATGTGCGTTCATTACAAAAACCACACATGGATCAACCACTAGAGTTATTGCATGTGTGTTCTTTCCACAAACCACATATGGATCAACCCGTGGTCATTGCATGTGGGTTCTTTTCCATAAACCACTTATGGATCCATTACAGTTATTGCATGTGTGTTATTTCCACAAACCACACATGGATCAACAACTAGAGTCATTGCATGTGTGTTATTTTCACAAACCACACATTGATCAACCACTAGAGTCATTGCATTTGTGTGTTCTTTTCCACAAACCACACATGGATCAACCACTAGAGTCATTGCATGTGTGTTCTTATACTAAAACCAACACTAGAGTCATTGCATGTGTGTTCTTTCCACAAACCACACATGGATCAACCAATGGTCATTGCATGTGTGTTCTTTCCACAAACCACATATGGATCAACCAGAGTCATTGCATGTGTGTTCTTTCCACAAACCACACATGGACCAACCACTAGAGTTATTGCAAGTGTGTTCTTTCCACAAACCACATATGGATCAAGTAGTGGTCATTGCATGTGTGTTCTTTTCCATAAACAACTTATGGATCCATTATAGTCATTGGATGTGTGTTATTTCCACAAACCACACATGGATCAACCACTAAAGTTATTGCATGTGTGTTATTTCCACAAACCACTCATGGATCAACCACCAGAGTCATTGCATGTGTGTTCTTATACTAAAACCAACACTAGAGTCATTGCATGTGTGTTCTTTCCAAAAACCACACATGGATCGACCACTGGTCATTGCATGTGTGTTCTTTTCCAGAAACCACACATGGATCCACTAGTGGTCATTGCTTGTGTGTTCTTTATACAAACCACATATGGATCAACCAGAGTCATTGCATGTGTGTTCTTTCCACAAACCACACAAGGATCAACCACTAGAGTTATTGCATGTGTGTACTTTCCACAAACCACATATGGATGAACAAGTGGTCATTGCATGTGTGTTCTTTTCCATAAACCACTTATGGATCCATTACAGTCATTGCATGTGTGTTCTTTCCACAAACCACACATGGATCAACCACTAGAGTCATTTCATGTGTGTGTTCTTTTCCACAAACCACACATGGATCAACCACTAGAGTCATTGCATGTGTGTTCTTATATTAAAACCAACACTAAAGTCATTGCATGTGTGTTCTTTCCACAAACCACACATGGATCAACCAATGGTCATTGCATGTGTGTTCTTTTCCACAAACCACACATGGATCCACCAGTGGTCATTACATGTGTGTTCTTTCCACAAACCACATATGGATCAACCAAAGTCATTGCATGTGCGTTCTTTACAAAAACCACACATGGATCAACCACTAGAGTTATTGCATGTGTCTTCTTTCCACAAACCACATATGGATCAACCAGTGGTCATTGCATGTGTGTTCTTTTCTATAAACCACTTATGGATCCATTATAGTCATTGCATGTGTGTTATTTCCACAAACCACACATGGATCAACAACTAGAGTCATTGCATGTGTGTTATTTTCACAAACCACACATGGATCAACCACTGGAGTCATTGCATTTGTGTGTTCTTTTCCACAAACCACACATGGATCAACCACTAGAGTCATTGCATGTGTGTTATTTCCACAAACCACACATGGATCAACCACTAGCGTCATTGCATGTGTGTTATTTTCACAAACCACACATGGATCAACCACTAGAGTCATTGCATTTGTGTGTTCTTTTCCACAAACCACACATGGATCAACCACTAGAGTCATTGCATGTGTGTTCTTATACTAAAACCAACACTAGAGTCATTGCATGTGTGTTCTTTCCACAAACCACACATGGATCAACCACTGGTCATTGCATGTGTTATCTTTCCACAAACCACATATGGATCAACCAGAGTCATTGCATGTGTATTCTTTCCACAAACCACACATGGATCAACCACTAGAGTTATTTCATGTGTGTTCTTTCCACAAACCACATATGGATCAAGTACTGGTCATTGCATGTGTGTTCTTTTCCATAAACCACTTATGGATCCATTATAGTCATTGCATGTGTGTTATTTCCAGAAACCACACATGGATCAACCACTAGAGTCATTGCATGTGTGTTATTTCCACAAACCACACATGGATCGACCACTAGATTCATTGCATGTGTGTGTTCTTTTCCACAAACCACACATGGATCCACCAATAGAGTCATTGCATGTGTGTTCTTATACTAAAACCAACACTAGAGTCATTACATGTGTGTTCTTTCCACAAACCACACATGGATCAACCAGTGGTCATTGCATGTGTGTTCTTTTCCACAAACCACACATGGATCCACCTGTGGTCATTGCATGTGTGTTCTTTCCACAAACCACATATGGATCAACCAGAGTCATTGCATGTGTGTTCTTTCCCAAAACCACACATGGATCAACCACTAGAGTTATTGCATGTGTGTTCTTTCCACAAACCACATATGGATCAACCAGTGGTCATTGCATGTGGGTTCTTTTCCATAAACCACTAATGGATCCATTACAGTCATTGCATGTGTGTTATTTCCACAAACCACACATGGATCAACAACTAGAGTCTATGCATGTGTGTTATGTCCACAAACCACACATGGATCAACCACTAGAGTCATTGCGTGTGTGTAATTTCCACAAACCACACATGGGTCGACCACTAGAGTCATTGCATGTGTGTGTTCTTTTCCACAAACCACACATGGATCAACCACTAGAGTCATTGCATGTGTGTTCTTATACTAAAACAAACACTAGAGTCATTGCATGTGTGTTCTTTCCAAAAACCACACATGGATCGACCACTGGTCATTGCATGTGTGTTCTTATACTAAAACCAACACTAGAGTCATTGCATGTGTGTTCTTTCCAAAAACCACACATGGATCGACCACTGGTCATTGCATGTGTGTTCTTTTCCAGAAACCACACATGGATCCACTAGTGGTCATTGCTTGTGTGTTCTTTATACAAACCACATATGGATCAACCAGAGTCATTGCATGTGTGTTCTTTCCACAAACCACACAAGGATCAACCACTAGAGTTATTGCATGTGTGTACTTTCCACAAACCACATATGGATGAACAAGTGGTCATTGCATGTGTGTTCTTTTCCATAAACCACTTATGGATCCATTACAGTCATTGCATGTGTGTTCTTTCCACAAACCACACATGGATCAACCACTAGAGTCATTTCATGTGTGTGTTCTTTTCCACAAACCACACATGGATCAACCACTAGAGTCATTGCATGTGTGTTCTTATACTAAAACCAACACTAAAGTCATTGCATGTGTGTTCTTTCCACAAACCACACATGGATCAACCAATGGTCATTGCATGTGTGTTCTTTTCCACAAACCACACATGGATCCACCAGTGGTCATTGCATGTGTGTTCTTTCCACAAACCACATATGGATGAACCAAAGTCATTGCATGTGCGTTCTTTACAAAAACCACACATGGATCAACCACTAGAGTTATGGCATGTGTCTTCTTTCCACAAACCACATATGGATCAACCAGTGGTCATTGCATGTGTGTTCTTTTCCATAAACCACTTATGGATCCATTATAGTCATTGCATGTGTGTTATTTCCACAAACCACACATGGATCAACAACTAGAGTCATTGCATGTGTGTTATTTTCACAAACCACACATGGATCAACCACTGGAGTCATTGCATTTGTGTGTTCTTTTCCACAAACCACACATGGATCAACCACTAGAGTCATTGCATGTGTGTTATTTCCACAAACCACACATGGATCAACCACTAGCGTCATTGCATGTGTGTTATTTTCACAAACCACACATGGATCAACCACTAGAGTCATTGCATTTGTGTGTTCTTTTCCACAAACCACACATGGATCAACCACTAGAGTCATTGCATGTGTGTTCTTATACTAAAACCAACACTAGAGTCATTGCATGTGTGTTCTTTCCACAAACCACACATGGATCAACCACTGGTCATTGCATGTGTTATCTTTCCACAAACCACATATGGATCAACCAGAGTCATTGCATGTGTATTCTTTCCACAAACCACACATGGATCAACCACTAGAGTTATTGCATGTGTGTTCTTTCCACAAACCACATATGGATCAAGTACTGGTCATTGCATGTGTGTTCTTTTCCATAAACCACTTATGGATCCATTATAGTCATTGCATGTGTGTTATTTCCAGAAACCACACATGGATCAACCACTAGAGTCATTGCATGTGTGTTATTTCCACAAACCACACATGGATCGACCACTAGATTCATTGCATGTGTGTGTTCTTTTCCACAAACCACACATGGATCCACCAATAGAGTCATTGCATGTGTGTTCTTATACTAAAACCAACACTAGAGTCATTACATGTGTGTTCTTTCCACAAACCACACATGGATCAACCAGTGGTCATTGCATGTGTGTTCTTTTCCACAAACCACACATGGATCCACCTGTGGTCATTGCATGTGTGTTCTTTCCACAAACCACATATGGATCAACCAGAGTCATTGCATGTGTGTTCTTTCCCAAAACCACACATGGATCAACCACTAGAGTTATTGCATGTGTGTTCTTTCCACAAACCACATATGGATCAACCAGTGGTCATTGCATGTGGGTTCTTTTCCATAAACCACTAATGGATCCACTTACAGTCATTGCATGTGTGTTATTTCCACAAACCACACATGGATCAACAACTAGAGTCTATGCATGTGTGTTATTTCCACAAACCACACATGGATCAACCACTAGAGTCATTGCGTGTGTGTAATTTCCACAAACCACACATGGGTCGACCACTAGAGTCATTGCATGTGTGTGTTCTTTTCCACAAACCACACATGGATCAACCACTAGAGTCATTGCATGTGTGTTCTTATACTAAAACAAACACTAGAGTCATTGCATGTGTGTTCTTTCCAAAAACCACACATGGATCGACCACTGGTCATTGCATGTGTGTTCTTTTCCAGAAACCACACATGGATCCACTAGTGGTCATTGCTTGTGTGTTCTTTATACAAACCACATATGGATCAACCAGAGTCATTGCATGTGTGTTCTTTCCACAAACCACACATGGATCAACCACTAGAGTTATTGCATGTGTGTTCTTTCCACAAACCACATATGGATCAACCAGTGGTCATTGGATGTGTGTTCTTTTCCATAAACCACTTATGGATCCATTACAGTTATTGCATGTGCGTTATTTCCACAAACCACACATGGATCAACCACTAGAGTCATTGCATGTGTGTTATTTCCACAAACCACACATGGATCAACCACTAGCGTCATTGCACCTGTGTTATTTTCACAAACCACACATGGATCAACCACTAGAGTCATTGCATTTGTGTGTTCTTTTCCACAAACCACACATGGATCAACCACTAGAGTCATTGCATGTGTGTTCTTATACTAAAACCAACACTAGAGTCATTGCATATGTGTTCTTTCCACAAACCACACATGGATCAACCAGTGGTCATTGCATGTGTGTTCTTTCCACAAACCACACATGGATCAACCACTAGAGTTATTGCATGTGTGTTCTTTCCACAAACCACATATGGATCAAGTAGTGGTCATTGCATGTGTGTTCTTTTCCATAAACCACTTATGGATCCATTATAGTCATTGCATGTGTGTTATTTCCACAAACCACACATGGATCAACCACTAGAGTCATTGCATGTGTGTTATTTCCACAAACCACACATGCATCGACCACTAGAGTCATTGCATGTTAGTGTTCTTTTCCACAAACCACACATGGATCCACCACTAGAGTCATTGCATGTGTGTTCTTATACTAAAACCAACACTAGAGTCATTGCATGTGTGTTCTTTCCACAAACCACATATGGATCAACCAGTGGTCATTGCATGTGGGTTCTTTTCCATAAACCGCTTATGGATCCATTACAGTTATTGCATGTGTGTTATTTCCACAAACCACACATGGATCAACAACTAGAGTCATTGCATGTGTGTTATTTTCACAAACCACACATGGATCAACCACTAGAGTCATTGCATTTGTGTGTTCTTTTCCACAAACCACACATGGATCAACCACTAGAGTCATTGCATGTGTGTTCTTATACTAAAACCAACACTAGAGTCATTGCATGTGTTTTCTTTCCACAAACCACACATGGATCAACCAGTGGTCATTGCATGTGTGTTCTTTCCACAAACCACATATGGATCAACCAGAGTCATTGCATGTGTGTTCTTTCCACAAACCACACATGGACCAACCACTAGAGTTATTGCAAGTGTGTTCTTTCCACAAACCACATATGGATCAAGTAGTGGTCATTGCATGTGTGTTCTTTTCCATAAACAACTTATGGATCCATTATAGTCATTGGATGTGTGTTATTTCCACAAACCACACATGGATCAACCACTAAAGTTATTGCATGTGTGTTATTTCCACAAACCACACATGGATCAACCACCAGAGTCATTGCATGTGTGTTCTATACTAAAACCAACAATAGAGTCATTGCATGTGTGTTCTTTCCACAAACCACACATGGATCAACAGTGGTCATTGCATGTGTGTTCTTTTCCACAAACCACACATGGATCCACCAGTGGTCATTGCATGTGTGTTCTTTCCACAAACCACATATGGATCAACTAGAGTCACTTCATGTGTGTTCTTTCCCAAAACAACACATGGATCAACCACTAGTACTATTGCATGTGTGTTCTTTCCACAAACCACATATGGATCAACCAGTGGTCATTGCATGTGGGTTCTTTTCCATAAACCACTTATGGATCCATTACAGTCATTGCATGTGTGTGATTTCCACAAACCACACATGGATCAACAACTAGAGTCACTGCATGTGTGTTATTTCCACAAACCACACATGGATCAACCACTAGAGTCATTGCATGTGTGTTATTTCCACAAACCACACATGCATCAACCACTAGAGTCATTGCATGTGTGTGTTCTTTTCCACAAACCACACATGGATCAACCACTAGAGTCATTGCATGTGTGTTCTTATACTAAAACCAACACTAGAATCATTGCATGTGTGTTCTTTCACAAACCACACATGGATCATCAGTGGTCATTGCATGTGTGTTCTTTTCCACAAACCACACATGGATCCACCAGTGGTCATTGCATGTGTGTTGTTTCCACAAACCACATATGGATCAACCAGAGTCATTGCATGTGTGTTCTTTCCACAAACCACACATGGATCAACCACTAGAGTTATTCCATGTGTGTTCTTTCCACAAACCAGATATGGATCAACCAGTGGTCATTGCATGTGTGTTCTTTTCCATAAACCACTTATGGATCCATTACAGTCATTGCATGTGTGTTATTTCAACAAACCACACATGGATCAACCACTAGAGTCATTGCATGTGTGTTATTTCCACAAACCACACATGGATCAACCACTAGAGTCATTGCATGTGTGTTATTTCCACAAACCACACATGGATCAACCACTAGAGTCATTGCATGAGTTTTCTTATACTAAAACCAACACTAGAGTCATTGCATGTGTGTTCTTTCCACAAACCACACATGGATGAACAAGTGGTCATTGATGTGTGTTCTCTTCCATAAACCACTTATGGATCCATTACAGTCATTGCATGTGTGTTCTTTCCACAAACCACACATGGATCAACCACTAGGTCATTGCATGTGTGTGTTCTTT
>CAJUXJ010001631.1:0-42252 GCA_910589775.1 Avena eriantha
CGCGTCTACCCGTCGGATAGCGGCATGGCTATTGATGAATGGCCTCAAACTTGGCACAATGGCTCACAATGACACACCACACACTTATATCACTTCAATGAGCAGTGATGGCATGCTGGGCATGCCTTCGCATGGTAGACGGCTAAAATCTAGGGTTTTAGGGGTGTTTCGCACAACTACGGACGAATCGTCAGGCCAAGTGTCCAAGAATGTGCTCTCCTTTTGCACATTCTCCACCATGCCCTCACAAGCACTCACATCCCACTTGTTTACAAACAACATGTTGCTTGGCCATGCACTTCCCACACTGGCCAGCTTCGTTCTAGGGTAGTAGGGCGTAACGCGTCTACCCGTCGGGATAGCGGCATGGCTATTGATGAATGGCCTCAAACTTGGCACAATGGCTCACAATGACACACCACACACTTATATCACTTCAATGAGCAGTGATGGCATGCTTGGGCATGCCTTCGGCACGGTAGACGGCTAAAATCTAGGGTTTTAGGGTGTTTCGCACAACTACTACGGACGAATCGTCAGGCCAAGTGTCCAAGGAATGTGCTCTCCTTTTGCACATTGCTCCACCATGCCCTCACAAGCACTCACATCCCTTGTTTACAAAACAACATGTTGCTTGGCCATGCACTTCCCACACTGGCCAGCTTCGTTCTAGGGTAGTAGGGCGTAACGCGTCTACCCGTCGGGATAGCGGCATGGCTATTGATGAATGGCCTCAAACTTGGCACAATGGCTCACAATGACACACCACACACTTATATCACTTCAATGAGCAGTGATGGCATGCTTGGGCATGCCTTCGGCACGGTAGACGGCTAAAATCTAGGGTTTTAGGGGTGTTTCGCACAACTACGACGAATCGTCAGGCCAAGTGTCCAAGGAATGTGCTCTCCTTTTGCACATTGCTCCACCATGCCCTCACAAGCACTCACATCCCTTGTTTTACAAACACATGTTGCTTGGCCATGCACTTCCCACACTGGCCAGCTTCGTTCTAGGGTAGTAGGGCGTAACGCGTCTACCCGTCGGGATAGCGGCATGGCTATTGATGAATGGCCTCAAACTTGGCACAATGGCTCACAATGACACACCACACACTTATATCACTTCAATGAGCAGTGATGGCATGCTTGGGCATGCCTTCGGCACGGTAGACGGCTAAATCTAGGGTTTTAGGGGTGTTTCGCACAACTACGGACGAATCGTCAGGCCAAGTGTCCAAGGAATGTGCTCTCCTTTTGCACATTGCTCCACCATGCCCTCACAAGCACTCACATCCCTTGTTTTACAAACAACATGTTGCTTGGCCATGCACTTCCCACACTGGCCAGCTTCGTTCTAGGGTAGTAGGGCGTAACGCGTCTACCCGTCGGATAGCGGCATGGCTATTGATGAATGGCCTCAAACTTGGCACAATGGCTCACAATGACACACCACACACTTATATCACTTCAATGAGCAGTGATGGCATGCTTGGGCATGCATTCAGCATGGTAGAACTGCTAAAGATCTAGTGTTTTAGGAGTGTTCCGCACAACGTACGGACAAATCCGTCAGGCCCAGTGTCCAGGAATGTGCTCTCCTTTTGCACATTGCTCCCCATGCCCTCACAAGCACTCACATCCCTTTGTTTAACCAACGACATGTCATGGCCATGCACTTCCCACACTGCCAGCTTTTGTTCAAGGGTAGTATGGGCGTAACGCTCTACCCGTCGGGAGGCGGCATGGCGATTGATGAATGGCCTCAAACTTGGCACAATGGCTCACAATGACACACACACACTTATATCACTTCAATGAGCAGTCGATGGACATGCTTGGGCATGCCTTCGGCACTGGTAGACGCTAAAATCTAGGGTTTTAGGGGTGTTTCGCACAACTCCGGACGAATCGTGAGGCCAAGTGTCCAAGGAATGTGCTCTCCTTTTGCACATGGCTCCAACCATGCCCTCACAAGCACTCACATCCCTTGTTTACAAACAACATGTTGCTTGGCCATGCACTTCCCACACTGGCCAGCTTCGTTCTAGGGTAGTAGGGCGTAACGCGTCTACCCGTCGGGATAGCGGCATGGCTATTGATGAATGGCCTCAAACTTGGCACAATGGCTCACAATGACACACCACACACTTATATCACTTCAATGAGCAGTGATGGCATGCTTGGGCATGCCTTCGGCACGGTAGACGGACTAAAATCTAGGGTTTTAGGGTGTTTCGCACAACTACGGACGAATCGTCAGGCCAAGTGTCCAAGGAATGTGCTCTCCTTTTGCACATTGCTCCACCATGCCCTCACAAGCACTCACATCCCTTGTTTTACAAACAACATGTTGCTTGGCCATGCACTTCCCACACTGGCCAGCTTCGTTCTAGGGTAGTAGGGCGTAACGCGTCTACCCGTCGGGATAGCGGCATGGCTATTGATGAATGGCCTCAAACTTGGCACAATGGCTCACAATGACACACCACACACTTATATCACTTCAATGAGCAGTGATGGCATGCTTGGGCATGCCTTCGGCACGGTAGACGGCTAAAATCTAGGGTTTTAGGGGTGTTTCGCACAACTACGGACGAATCGTCAGGCCAAGTGTCCAAGGAATGTGCTCTCCTTTTGCACATTGCTCCACCATGCCCTCACAAGCACTCACATCCCTGTTTTACAAACAACATGTTGCTTGGCCATGCACTTCCCACACTGGCAGCTTCGTTCTAGGGTAGTAGGGCGTAACGCGTCTACCCGTCGGGATAGCGCATGGCTATTGATGAATGGCCTCAAACTTGGCACAATGGCTCACAATGACACACCACACACTTATATCACTTCAATGAGCAGTGATGGCATGCTTGGGCATGCCTTCGGCACGGTAGACGGCTAAATCTAGGGTTTTAGGGGTGTTTTCGCACAACTACGGACGAATCGTCAGGCCAAGTGTCCAAGGAATGTGCTCTCCTTTTGCACATTGCTCCACCATGCCCTCACAAGCACTCACATCCCTTGTTTTACAAACAACATGTTGCTTGGCCATGCACTTCCCACACTGGCCAGCTTCGTTCTAGGGTAGTAGGGCGTAACGCGTCTACCCGTCGGGATAGCGGCATGGCTATTGATGAATGGCCTCAAACTTGGCACAATGGCTCACAATGACACACCACACACTTATATCACTTCAATGAGCAGTGATGGCATGCTTGGGCATGCCTTCGGCACGGTAGACGGCTAAAATCTAGGGTTTTAGGGGTGTTTCGCACAACTACGGACGAATCGTCAGGCCAAGTGTCCAAGGAATGTGCTCTCCTTTTGCACATTGCTCCACCATGCCCTCACAAGCACTCACATCCCTTGTTTTACAAACAACATGTTGCTTGGCCATGCACTTCCCACACTGGCCAGCTTCGTTCTAGGGTAGTAGGGCGTAACAGCGTCTACCCGTCGGGATAGCGGCATGTCTATTGATGAATGGCCTCAAACTTGGCACAATGGCTCACAATGACACACCACACACTTATATCACTTCAATGAGCAGTGATGGCATGCTTGGGCATGCCTTCGGCATGGTAGACGGCTAAATCTAGGGTTTTAGGGGTGTTTCGCACAACTACGGACGAATCGTCAGGCCAAGTGTCCAAGGAATGTGCTCTCCTTTTGCACATTGCTCCACCATGCCCTCACAAGCACTCACATCCCTTGTTTTACAAACAACATGTTGCTTGGCCATGCACTTCCCACACTGGCCAGCTTCGTTCTAGGGTAGTAGGGCGTAACGCGTCTACCGTCGGGATAGCGGCATGGCTATTGATGAATGGCCTCAAACTTGGCACAATGGCTCACAATGACACACCACACACTTATATCACTTCAATGAGCAGTGATGGCATGCTTGGGCATGCCTTCGGCACGGTAGACGGCTAAAATCTAGGGTTTTAGGGGTGTTTCGCACAACTACGGACGAATCGTCAGGCCAAGTGTCCAAGGAATGTGCTCTCCTTTTGCACATTGCTCCACCATGCCCTCACAAGCACTCACATCCCTTGTTTTACAAACAACATGTTGCTTGGCCATGCACTTCCCACACTGGCCAGCTTCGTTCTAGGTAGTAGGGCGTAACGCGTCTACCCGTCGGATAGCGGCATGGCTATTGATGAATGGCCTCAAACTTGGCACAATGGCTCACAATGACACACCACACACTTATATCACTTCAATGAGCAGTGATGGCATGCTTGGGCATGCCTTCGGCACGGTAGACGGCTAAAATCTAGGGTTTTAGGGGTGTTTCGCACAACTACGGACGAATCGTCAGGCCAAGTGTCCAAGGAATGTGCTCTCCTTTTGCACATTGCTCCACCATGCCCTCACAAGCACTCACATCCCTTGTTTTACAAACAACATGTTGCTTGGCCATGCACTTCCCACACTGGCCAGCTTCGTTCTAGGGTAGTAGGGCGTAACGCGTCTACCCGTCGGGATAGCGGCATGGCTATTGATGAATGGCCTCAAACTTGGCACAATGGCTCACAATGACACACCACACACTTATATCACTTCAATGAGCAGTGATGGCATGCTTGGGCATGCCTTCGGCACGGTAGACGGCTAAAATCTAGGGTTTTAGGGGTGTTTCGCACAACTACGGACGAATCGTCAGGCCAAGTGTCCAAGGAATGTGCTCTCCTTTTGCACATTGCTCCACCATGCCCTCACAAGCACTCACATCCCTTGTTTTACAAACAACATGTTGCTTGGCCATGCACTTCCCACACTGGCCAGCTTCGTTCTAGGGTAGTAGGGCGTAACGCGTCTACCCGTCGGGATAGCGGCATGGCTATTGATGAATGGCCTCAAACTTGGCACAATGGCTCACAATGACACACCACACACTTATATCACTTCAATGAGCAGTGATGGCATGCTTGGGCATGCCTTCGGCACGGTAGACGGCTAAAATCTAGGGTTTTAGGGGTGTTTCGCACAACTACGGACGAATCGTTAGGCCAAGTGTCCAAGGAATGTGCTCTACTTTTTGCACATTGCTCCACCATGCCCTCACAAGCACTCACATCCCTTGTTTTCAACAACATGTTGCTTGGCCATGCACTTCCCACACTGGCCAGCTTCGTTCTAGGATAGTAGGGCGTAACGCGTCTACCGTCGGGATAGCGGCATGTCTATTGTAATGAATGGCCTCAAACTTGGCACAATGGCTCACAATGAAACACCCACAACTTATATCACTTCAATGAGCAGTCATGGCATGCTTGGGCATGCCTTCGGCACGGTAGACTGACTAAAAATCTAGGGTTTTAGGGGTGTTTTCGCACAACTACGGACGATCGTCAGGCCAAGTGTCCAAGGAATGTGCTCTCCTTTTGCACATTGCTCCACCATGCCCTCACAAGCACTCACATACCCTTGTTTTACAACAACATGTTGCTTGGCCATGCACTTCCCACACTGGCCAGCTTCGTTCTAGGGTAGTAGGGCGTAACGCGTCTACCCGTCGGGATAGCGGCATGGCTATTGATGAATGGCCTCAAACTTGCACAATGGCTCACAATGACACACCACACACTTATATCACTTCAATGAGCAGTCGATGGCATGCTTGGGCATGCCTTCGGCACAGGTAGACGACTAAAATCTAGGGTTTTAGGGGTGTTCGCACAACTACGGACGAATCGTCAGGCCAAGTGTCCAGGAATGTGCTCTCCTTTTGCACATGGCTCCACCATGCCCTCACAAGCACTCACATCCCTTGTTTTACAAACAACATGTTGCTTGGCCATGCACTTCCCACACTGGCCAGCTTCGTTCTAGGGTAGTAGGGCGTAACGCGTCTACCCGTCGGGATAGCGGCATGGCTATTGATGAATGGCCTCAAACTTGGCACAATGGCTCACAATGACACACCACACACTTATATCACTTCAATGAGCAGTGATGGCATGCTTGGGCATGCCTTCGGCACGGTAGACGGCTAAAATCTAGGGTTTTAGGGGTGTTTCGCACAACTACGGACGAATCGTCAGGCCAAGTGTCCAAGGAATGTGCTCTCCTTTTGCACATTGCTCCACCATGCCCTCACAAGCACTCACATCCCTTGTTTTACAAACAACATGTTGCTTGGCCATGCACTTCCCACACTGGCCAGCTTCGTTCTAGGGTAGTAGGGCGTAACGCGTCTACCCGTCGGGATAGCGGCATGTCTATTGATGAATGGCCTCAAACTTGGCACAATGGCTCACAATGACACACCACACACTTATATCACTTCAATGAGCAGTCGATGGCATGCTTGGGCATGCCTTCGGCACGGTAGACGGCTAAAATCTAGGGTTTTAGGGGTGTTTCGCACAAGTACAGACGAATCGTCAGGCCAAGTGTCCAAGGAATGTGCTCTCCTTTTGCACACTGCTCCACCATGCCCTCACAAGCACTCACATCCCTTTTTTACAAACAACATGTTGCTTGGCCATGCACTTCCCACACTGGCCAGCTTCGTTCTAGGGTAGTATGGTGTAACGCGTCTACCCGTCAGGATAGCGGCATGGCTATTGATGAATGGCCTCAAACTTGGCACAATGGCTCACAATGACACACCACACACTTATATCACTTCAATGAGCAAGTGATGGCATGCTTGGGCATGCCTTCGGCACTGGTAGACGGCTAAAATCTAGGGTTTTAGGGGTGTTTCGCACAAGTACGGACGAATCGTCAGGCCAAGGTTCCAATGAATGTGCTCTCCTTTTGCACATTGCTCCACCATGCCCTCACAGCACTCACATCCCTTGTTTACAAACAACATGTTGCTTGGCCATGCACTTCCCACACTGGCCAGCTTCGTTCTAAGGTAGTAGGGCGTAACGCGTCTACCCGTCGGGATAGCGGCATGGCTATTGATGAATGGCCCTCAAACTTGGCACAATGGCTCACAATGACACACCACACACTTATATCACTTCATGAGCAGTGATGGCATGCTTGGGCATGCCTTCGGCACGGTAGACGGCTAAAATCTAGGGTTTTAGGGGTGTTTTCGCACAACTACGGACGAATCGTCAGGCCAAGTGTCCAAGGAATGTGCTCTCCTTTTGCACATTGCTCCACCATGCCCTCACAAGCACTCACATCCCTTGTTTTACAAACAACATGTTGCTTGGCCATGCACTTCCCACACTGGCCAGCTTCGTTCTAGGGTAGTAGGGCGTAACGCGTCTACCCGTCGGGATAGCGGCATGGCTATTGATGAATGGCCTCAAACTTGGCACAATGGCTCACAATGACACACCACACACTTATATCACTTCAATGAGCAGTGATGGCATGCTTGGGCATGCCTTCGGCACGGTAGACGGCTAAAATCTAGGGTTTTAGGGGTGTTTCGCACAACTACGGACGAATCGTCAGGCCAAGTGTCCAGGAATGTGCTCTCCTTTTGCACATTGCTCCACCATGCCCTCACAAGCCACTCACATCCCTTGTTTTACAAACAACATGTTGCTTGGCCATGCACTTCCCACACTGGCCAGCTTCGTTCTAGGGTAGTAGGGCGTAACGCGTCTACCCGTCGGATAGCGGCATGGCTATTGATGAATGGCCTCAAACTTGGCACAATGGCTCACAATGACACACCACACACTTATATCACTTCAATGAGCAGTGATGGCATGCTTGGGCATGCCTTCGGCACGGTAGACGGCTAAAATCTAGGGTTTTAGGGGTGTTTCGCACAACTACGGACGAATCGTCAGGCCAAGTGTCCAAGGAATGTGCTCTCCTTTTGCACATTGCTCCACCATGCCCTCACAAGCACTCACATCCCTTGTTTTACAAACAACATGTTGCTTGGCCATGCACTTCCCACACTGGCCAGCTTCGTTCTAGGGTAGTAGGGCGTAACGCGTCTACCCGTCGGGATAGCGGCATGGCTATTGATGAATGGCCTCAAACTTGGCACAATGGCTCACAATGACACACCCACACTTATATCACTTCAATGAGCAGTGATGGCATGCTTGGGCATGCCTTCGGCACGGTAGACGGCTAAAATCTAGGGTTTAGGGGTGTTTCGCACAAGTACGGACGAATCGTCAGGCCAAGTGTCCAAGGAATGTGCTCTCCTTTGCACATTGCTCCACCATGCCCTCACAAGCACTCACATCCCTTGTTTTACAAACAACATGTTGCTTGGCCATGCACTTCCCACACTGGCCAGCTTCGTTCTAGGGTAGTAGGGCGTAACGCGTCTACCCGTCGGGATAGCGGCATGGCTATTGATGAATGGCCTCAAACTTGGCACAATGGCTCACAATGACACACCACACACTTATATCACTTCAATGAGCAGTGATGGCATGCTTGGGCATGCCTTCGGCACGGTAGACGGCTAAAATCTAGGGTTTTAGGGGGTGTTTCGCACAAGTACGGACGAATCGTCAGGCCAAGTGTCCAAGGAATGTGCTCTCCTTTTGCACATTGCTCCACCATGCCCTCACAAGCACTCACATCCCTTGTTTACAAACAACATGTTGCTTGGCCATGCACTTCCCACACTGGCCAGCTTCGTTCTAGGGTAGTAGGGCGTAACGCGTCTACCCGTCGGGATAGCGGCATGGCTATTGATGAATGGCCTCAAACTTGGCACAATGGCTCACAATGACACACCACACACTTATATCACTTCAATGAGCAGTGATGGCATGCTTGGGCATGCCTTCGGCACGGTAGACGGCTAAATCTAGGGTTTTAGGGGTGTTTCGCACAACTACGGACGAATCGTCAGGCCAAGTGTCCAAGGAATGTGCTCTCCTTTTGCACATTGCTCCACCATGCCCTCACAAGCACTCACATCCCTTGTTTTACAAACAACATGTTGCTTGGCCATGCACTTCCCACACTGGCCAGCTTCGTTCTAGGGTAGTAGGGCGTAACGCGTCTACCCGTCGGGATAGCGGCATGGCTATTGATGAATGGCCTCAAACTTGGCACAATGGCTGACAATGACACACCACACACTTATATCACTTCAATGAGTCAGTGATGGCATGCTTGGGCATGCCTTCGGCACTGGTAGACGGCTAAAATCTAGGGTTTTAGGGGTGTTTCGCACAACTACGGACGAATCGTCAGGCCAAGTGTCCAAGGAATGTGCTCTCCTTTTGCACATTGCTCCACCATGCCCTCACAAGCACTCACATCCTTGTTTTACAACTAACATGTTGCTTGGCCATGCACTTCCCACACTGGCCAGCTTCGTTCTAGGGTAGTAGGGCGTAACGCGTCTACCCGTCGGATAGCGGCATGGCTATTGATGAATGGCCTCAAACTTGGTCACAATGGCTCACAATGACACACCACACACTTATATCACTTCAATGAGTAGTGATGGCATGCTTGGGCATGCCTTCGGCACGGTAGACGGCTAAAATCTAGGGTTTTAGGGGTGTTTCGCACAACTACGGACGAATCGTCAGGCCAAGTGTCCAAGGAATGTGCTCTCCTTTTGCACATTGCTCCACCATGCCCTCACAAGCACTCACATCCCTTGTTTTACAAACAACATGTTGCTTGGCCATGCACTTCCCACACTGGCCAGCTTCGTTCTAGGGTAGTAGGGCGTAACGCGTCTACCCGTCGGGATAGCGGCATGGCTATTGATGAATGGCCTCAAACTTGGCACAATGGCTCACAATGACACACCACACACTTATATCACTTCAATGAGCAGTGATGGCATGCTTGGGCATGCCTTCGGCACGGTAGACGGCTAAAATCTAGGGTTTTAGGGGTGTTTCGCACAACTACGGACGAATCGTCAGGCCAAGTGTCCAAGGAATGTGCTCTCCTTTTGCACATTGCTCCACCATGCCCTCACAAGCACTCACATCCCTTGTTTTACAAACAACATGTTGCTTGGCCATGCACTTCCCACACTGGCCAGCTTCGTTCTAGGGTAGTAGGGCGTAACGCGTCTACCCGTCGGGATAGCGGCATGGCTATTGATGAATGGCCTCAAACTTGGCACAATGGCTCACAATGACACACCACACACTTATATCACTTCAATGAGCAGTGATGGCATGCTTGGGCATGCCTTCGGCACGGTAGACGGCTAAAATCTAGGGTTTTAGGGGTGTTTCGCACAACTACGGACGAATCGTCAGGCCAAGTGTCCAAGGAATGTGCTCTCCCTTTTGCACATTGCTCCACCATGCCCTCACAAGCACTCACATCCCTTGTTTTACAAACAACATGTTGCTTGGCCATGCACTTCCCACACTGGCCAGCTTCGTTCTAGGGTAGTAGGGCGTAACGCGTCTACCCGTCGGGATAGCGGCATGGCTATTGATGAATGGCCTCAAACTTGGCACAATGGCTCACAATGACACACCACACACTTATATCACTTCAATGAGCAGTGATGGCATGCTTGGGCATGCCTTCGGCACGGTAGACGGCTAAAATCTAGGGTTTTAGGGGTGTTTCGCACAACTACGGACGAATCGTCAGGCCAAGTGTCCAAGGAATGTGCTCTCCTTTTGCACATTGCTCCACCATGCCCTCACAAGCACTCACATCCCTTGTTTACAAACAACATGTTGCTTGGCCATGCACTTCCCACACTGGCCAGCTTCGTTCTAGGGTAGTAGGGCGTAACGCGTCTACCCGTCGGGATAGCGGCATGGCTATTGATGAATGGCCTCAAACTTGGCACAATGGCTCACAATGACACACCACACACTTATATCACTTCAATGAGCAGTGATGGCATGCTGGGCATGCCTTCGGCACGGTAGACGGCTAAAATCTAGGGTTTTAGGGGTGTTTCGCACAACTACGGACGAATCGTCAGGCCAAGTGTCCAAGGAATGTGCTCTCCTTTTGCACATTGCTCCACCATGCCCTCACAAGCACTCACATCCCTTGTTTTACAAACAACATGTTGCTTGGCCATGCACTTCCCACACTGGCCAGCTTCGTTCTAGGGTAGTAGGGCGTAACGCGTCTACCCGTCGGGATAGCGGCATGGCTATTGATGAATGGCCTCAAACTTGGCACAATGGCTCACAATGACACACCACACACTTATATCACTTCAATGAGCAGTGATGGCATGCTTGGGCATGCCTTCGGCACGGTAGACGGCTAAAATCTAGGGTTTTAGGGGTGTTTCGCACAACTACGGACGAATCGTCAGGCCAAGTGTCCAAGGAATGTGCTCTCCTTTTGCACATTGCTCCACCATGCCCTCACAAGCACTCACATCCCTTGTTTTACAAACAACATGTTGCTTGGCCATGCACTTCCCACACTGGCCAGCTTCGTTCTAGGGTAGTAGGGCGTAACGCGTCTACCCGTCGGATAGCGGCATGGCTATTGATGAATGGCCTCAAACTTGGCACAATGGCTCACAATGACACACCACACACTTATATCACTTCAATGAGCAGTGATGGCATGCTTGGGCATGCCTTCGGCACGGTAGACGCTAAAATCTAGGGTTTTAGGGGTGTTTCGCACAACTACGGACGAATCGTCAGGCCAAGTGTCCAAGGAATGTGCTCTCCTTTTGCACATTGCTCCACCATGCCCTCACAAGCACTCACATCCCTTGTTTTACAACACATGTTGCTTGGCCATGCACTTCCCACACTGGCCAGCTTCGTTCTAGGGTAGTAGGGCGTAACGCGTCTACCCGTCGGGATAGCGGCATGGCTATTGATGAATGGCCTCAAACTTGGCACAATGGCTCACAATGACACACCACACACTTATATCACTTCAATGAGCAGTGATGGCATGCTTGGGCATGCCTTCGGCACGGTAGACGGCTAAAATCTAGGGTTTTAGGGGTGTTTCGCACAACTACGGACGAATCGTCAGGCCAAGTGTCCAAGGAATGTGCTCTCCTTTGCACATTGCTCCACCATGCCCTCACAAGCACTCACATCCCTTGTTTTACAAACAACATGTTGCTTGGCCATGCACTTCCCACACTGGCCAGCTTCGTTCTAGGGTAGTAGGGCGTAACGCGTCTACCCGTCGGGATAGCGGCATGGCTATTGATGAATGGCCTCAAACTTGGCACAATGGCTCACAATGACACACCACACACTTATATCACTTCAATGAGCAGTGATGGCATGCTTGGGCATGCCTTCGGCACGGTAGACGGCTAAAATCTAGGGTTTTAGGGGTGTTTCGCACAACTACGGACGAATCGTCAGGCCAAGTGTCCAAGGAATGTGCTCTCCTTTTGCACATTGCTCCACCATGCCCTCACAAGCACTCACATCCCTTGTTTTACAAACAACATGTTGCTTGGCCATGCACTTCCCACACTGGCCAGCTTCGTTCTAGGGTAGTAGGGCGTAACGCGTCTACCCGTCGGGATAGCGGCATGGCTATTGATGAATGGCCTCAAACTTGGCACAATGGCTCACAATGACACACCACACACTTATATCACTTCAATGAGCAGTGATGGCATGCTTGGGCATGCCTTCGGCACGGTAGACGGCTAAAATCTAGGGTTTTAGGGGTGTTTCGCACAACTACGGACGAATCGTCAGGCCAAGTGTCCAAGGAATGTGCTCTCCTTTTGCACATTGCTCCACCATGCCCTCACAAGCACTCACATCCCTTGTTTTACAAACAACATGTTGCTTGGCCATGCACTTCCCACACTGGCCAGCTTCGTTCTAGGGTAGTAGGGCGTAACGCGTCTACCCGTCGGGATAGCGGCATGGCTATTGATGAATGGCCTCAAACTTGGCACAATGGCTCACAATGACACACCACACACTTATATCACTTCAATGAGCAGTGATGGCATGCTTGGGCATGCCTTCGGCACTGGTAGACGGCTAAAATCTAGGGTTTTAGGGGTGTTTCGCACAACTACGGACGAATCGTCAGGCCAAGTGTCCAAGGAATGTGCTCTCCTTTTGCACATTGCTCCACCATGCCCTCACAAGCACTCACATCCCTTGTTTTACAAACAACATGTTGCTTGGCCATGCACTTCCCACACTGGCCAGCTTCGTTCTAGGGTAGTAGGGCGTAACGCGTCTACCCGTCGGGATAGCGGCATGGCTATTGATGAATGGCCTCAAACTTGGCACAATGGCTCACAATGACACACCACACACTTATATCACTTCAATGAGCAGTGATGGCATGCTTGGGCATGCCTTCGGCACGGTAGACGGCTAAAATCTAGGGTTTTAGGGGTGTTTCGCACAACTACGGACGAATCGTCAGGCCAAGTGTCCAAGGAATGTGCTCTCCTTTTGCACATTGCTCCACCATGCCCTCACAAGCACTCACATCCCTTGTTTTACAAACAACATGTTGCTTGGCCATGCACTTCCCACACTGGCCAGCTTCGTTCTAGGGTAGTAGGGCGTAACGCGTCTACCCGTCGGGATAGCGGCATGGCTATTGATGAATGGCCTCAAACTTGGCACAATGGCTCACAATGACACACCACACACTTATATCACTTCAATGAGCAGTGATGGCATGCTTGGGCATGCCTTCGGCACGGTAGACGGCTAAAATCTAGGGTTTTAGGGGTGTTTCGCACAACTACGGACGAATCGTCAGGCCAAGTGTCCAAGGAATGTGCTCTCCTTTTGCACATTGCTCCACCATGCCCTCACAAGCACTCACATCCCTTGTTTTACAAACAACATGTTGCTTGGCCATGCACTTCCCACACTGGCCAGCTTCGTTCTAGGGTAGTAGGGCGTAACGCGTCTACCCGTCGGGATAGCGGCATGGCTATTGATGAATGGCCTCAAACTTGGCACAATGGCTCACAATGACACACCACACACTTATATCACTTCAATGAGCAGTGATGGCATGCTTGGGCATGCCTTCGGCACGGTAGACGGCTAAAATCTAGGGTTTTAGGGGTGTTTCGCACAACTACGGACGAATCGTCAGGCCAAGTGTCCAAGGAATGTGCTCTCCTTTTGCACATTGCTCCACCATGCCCTCACAAGCACTCACATCCCTTGTTTTACAAACAACATGTTGCTTGGCCATGCACTTCCCACACTGGCCAGCTTCGTTCTAGGGTAGTAGGGCGTAACGCGTCTACCCGTCGGGATAGCGGCATGGCTATTGATGAATGGCCTCAAACTTGGCACAATGGCTCACAATGACACACCACACACTTATATCACTTCAATGAGCAGTGATGGCATGCTTGGGCATGCCTTCGGCACGGTAGACGGCTAAAATCTAGGGTTTTAGGGGTGTTTCGCACAACTACGGACGAATCGTCAGGCCAAGTGTCCAAGGAATGTGCTCTCCTTTTGCACATTGCTCCACCATGCCCTCACAAGCACTCACATCCCTTGTTTTACAAACAACATGTTGCTTGGCCATGCACTTCCCACACTGGCCAGCTTCGTTCTAGGGTAGTAGGGCGTAACGCGTCTACCCGTCGGGATAGCGGCATGGCTATTGATGAATGGCCTCAAACTTGGCACAATGGCTCACAATGACACACCACACACTTATATCACTTCAATGAGCAGTGATGGCATGCTTGGGCATGCCTTCGGCACGGTAGACGGCTAAAATCTAGGGTTTTAGGGGTGTTTCGCACAACTACGGACGAATCGTCAGGCCAAGTGTCCAAGGAATGTGCTCTCCTTTTGCACATTGCTCCACCATGCCCTCACAAGCACTCACATCCCTTGTTTTACAAACAACATGTTGCTTGGCCATGCACTTCCCACACTGGCCAGCTTCGTTCTAGGGTAGTAGGGCGTAACGCGTCTACCCGTCGGGATAGCGGCATGGCTATTGATGAATGGCCTCAAACTTGGCACAATGGCTCACAATGACACACCACACACTTATATCACTTCAATGAGCAGTGATGGCATGCTTGGGCATGCCTTCGGCATGGTAGACGGCTAAAATCTAGGGTTTTAGGGGTGTTTCGCACAACTACGGACGAATCGTCAGGCCAAGTGTCCAAGGAATGTGCTCTCCTTTTGCACATTGCTCCACCATGCCCTCACAAGCACTCACATCCCTTGTTTTACAAACAACATGTTGCTTGGCCATGCACTTCCCACACTGGCCAGCTTCGTTCTAGGGTAGTAGGGCGTAACGCGTCTACCCGTCGGGATAGCGGCATGGCTATTGATGAATGGCCTCAAACTTGGCACAATGGCTCACAATGACACACCACACACTTATATCACTTCAATGAGCAGTGATGGCATGCTTGGGCATGCCTTCGGCACGGTAGACGGCTAAAATCTAGGGTTTTAGGGGTGTTTCGCACAACTACGGACGAATCGTCAGGCCAAGTGTCCAAGGAATGTGCTCTCCTTTTGCACATTGCTCCACCATGCCCTCACAAGCACTCACATCCCTTGTTTTACAAACAACATGTTGCTTGGCCATGCACTTCCCACACTGGCCAGCTTCGTTCTAGGGTAGTAGGGCGTAACGCGTCTACCCGTCGGGATAGCGGCATGGCTATTGATGAATGGCCTCAAACTTGGCACAATGGCTCACAATGACACACCACACACTTATATCACTTCAATGAGCAGTGATGGCATGCTTGGGCATGCCTTCGGCACGGTAGACGGCTAAAATCTAGGGTTTTAGGGGTGTTTCGCACAACTACGGACGAATCGTCAGGCCAAGTGTCCAAGGAATGTGCTCTCCTTTTGCACATTGCTCCACCATGCCCTCACAAGCACTCACATCCCTTGTTTTACAAACAACATGTTGCTTGGCCATGCACTTCCCACACTGGCCAGCTTCGTTCTAGGATAGTAGGGCGTAACGCGTCTACCCGTCGGGATAGCGGCATGGCTATTGATGAATGGCCTCAAACTTGGCACAATGGCTCACAATGACACACCACACACTTATATCACTTCAATGAGCAGTGATGGCATGCTTGGGCATGCCTTCGGCACGGTAGACGGCTAAAATCTAGGGTTTTAGGGGTGTTTCGCACAACTACGGACGAATCGTCAGGCCAAGTGTCCAAGGAATGTGCTCTCCTTTTGCACATTGCTCCACCATGCCCTCACAAGCACTCACATCCCTTGTTTTACAAACAACATGTTGCTTGGCCATGCACTTCCCACACTGGCCAGCTTCGTTCTAGGGTAGTAGGGCGTAACGCGTCTACCCGTCGGGATAGCGGCATGGCTATTGATGAATGGCCTCAAACTTGGCACAATGGCTCACAATGACACACCACACACTTATATCACTTCAATGAGCAGTGATGGCATGCTTGGGCATGCCTTCGGCACGGTAGACGGCTAAAATCTAGGGTTTTAGGGGTGTTTCGCACAACTACGGACGAATCGTCAGGCCAAGTGTCCAAGGAATGTGCTCTCCTTTTGCACATTGCTCCACCATGCCCTCACAAGCACTCACATCCCTTGTTTTACAAACAACATGTTGCTTGGCCATGCACTTCCCACACTGGCCAGCTTCGTTCTAGGGTAGTAGGGCGTAACGCGTCTACCCGTCGGGATAGCGGCATGGCTATTGATGAATGGCCTCAAACTTGGCACAATGGCTCACAATGACACACCACACACTTATATCACTTCAATGAGCAGTGATGGCATGCTTGGGCATGCCTTCGGCACGGTAGACGGCTAAAATCTAGGGTTTTAGGGGTGTTTCGCACAACTACGGACGAATCGTCAGGCCAAGTGTCCAAGGAATGTGCTCTCCTTTTGCACATTGCTCCACCATGCCCTCACAAGCACTCACATCCCTTGTTTTACAAACAACATGTTGCTTGGCCATGCACTTCCCACACTGGCCAGCTTCGTTCTAGGGTAGTAGGGCGTAACGCGTCTACCCGTCGGGATAGCGGCATGGCTATTGATGAATGGCCTCAAACTTGGCACAATGGCTCACAATGACACACCACACACTTATATCACTTCAATGAGCAGTGATGGCATGCTTGGGCATGCCTTCGGCACGGTAGACGGCTAAAATCTAGGGTTTTAGGGGTGTTTCGCACAACTACGGACGAATCGTCAGGCCAAGTGTCCAAGGAATGTGCTCTCCTTTTGCACATTGCTCCACCATGCCCTCACAAGCACTCACATCCCTTGTTTTACAAACAACATGTTGCTTGGCCATGCACTTCCCACACTGGCCAGCTTCGTTCTAGGGTAGTAGGGCGTAACGCGTCTACCCGTCGGGATAGCGGCATGGCTATTGATGAATGGCCTCAAACTTGGCACAATGGCTCACAATGACACACCACACACTTATATCACTTCAATGAGCAGTGATGGCATGCTTGGGCATGCCTTCGGCACGGTAGACGGCTAAAATCTAGGGTTTTAGGGGTGTTTCGCACAACTACGGACGAATCGTCAGGCCAAGTGTCCAAGGAATGTGCTCTCCTTTTGCACATTGCTCCACCATGCCCTCACAAGCACTCACATCCCTTGTTTTACAAACAACATGTTGCTTGGCCATGCACTTCCCACACTGGCCAGCTTCGTTCTAGGGTAGTAGGGCGTAACGCGTCTACCCGTCGGGATAGCGGCATGGCTATTGATGAATGGCCTCAAACTTGGCACAATGGCTCACAATGACACACCACACACTTATATCACTTCAATGAGCAGTGATGGCATGCTTGGGCATGCCTTCGGCACGGTAGACGGCTAAAATCTAGGGTTTTAGGGGTGTTTCGCACAACTACGGACGAATCGTCAGGCCAAGTGTCCAAGGAATGTGCTCTCCTTTTGCACATTGCTCCACCATGCCCTCACAAGCACTCACATCCCTTGTTTTACAAACAACATGTTGCTTGGCCATGCACTTCCCACACTGGCCAGCTTCGTTCTAGGGTAGTAGGGCGTAACGCGTCTACCCGTCGGGATAGCGGCATGGCTATTGATGAATGGCCTCAAACTTGGCACAATGGCTCACAATGACACACCACACACTTATATCACTTCAATGAGCAGTGATGGCATGCTTGGGCATGCCTTCGGCACGGTAGACGGCTAAAATCTAGGGTTTTAGGGGTGTTTCGCACAACTACGGACGAATCGTCAGGCCAAGTGTCCAAGGAATGTGCTCTCCTTTTGCACATTGCTCCACCATGCCCTCACAAGCACTCACATCCCTTGTTTTACAAACAACATGTTGCTTGGCCATGCACTTCCCACACTGGCCAGCTTCGTTCTAGGGTAGTAGGGCGTAACGCGTCTACCCGTCGGGATAGCGGCATGGCTATTGATGAATGGCCTCAAACTTGGCACAATGGCTCACAATGACACACCACACACTTATATCACTTCAATGAGCAGTGATGGCATGCTTGGGCATGCCTTCGGCACGGTAGACGGCTAAAATCTAGGGTTTTAGGGGTGTTTCGCACAACTACGGACGAATCGTCAGGCCAAGTGTCCAAGGAATGTGCTCTCCTTTTGCACATTGCTCCACCATGCCCTCACAAGCACTCACATCCCTTGTTTTACAAACAACATGTTGCTTGGCCATGCACTTCCCACACTGGCCAGCTTCGTTCTAGGGTAGTAGGGCGTAACGCGTCTACCCGTCGGGATAGCGGCATGGCTATTGATGAATGGCCTCAAACTTGGCACAATGGCTCACAATGACACACCACACACTTATATCACTTCAATGAGCAGTGATGGCATGCTTGGGCATGCCTTCGGCACGGTAGACGGCTAAAATCTAGGGTTTTAGGGGTGTTTCGCACAACTACGGACGAATCGTCAGGCCAAGTGTCCAAGGAATGTGCTCTCCTTTTGCACATTGCTCCACCATGCCCTCACAAGCACTCACATCCCTTGTTTTACAAACAACATGTTGCTTGGCCATGCACTTCCCACACTGGCCAGCTTCGTTCTAGGGTAGTAGGGCGTAACGCGTCTACCCGTCGGGATAGCGGCATGGCTATTGATGAATGGCCTCAAACTTGGCACAATGGCTCACAATGACACACCACACACTTATATCACTTCAATGAGCAGTGATGGCATGCTTGGGCATGCCTTCGGCACGGTAGACGGCTAAAATCTAGGGTTTTAGGGGTGTTTCGCACAACTACGGACGAATCGTCAGGCCAAGTGTCCAAGGAATGTGCTCTCCTTTTGCACATTGCTCCACCATGCCCTCACAAGCACTCACATCCCTTGTTTTACAAACAACATGTTGCTTGGCCATGCACTTCCCACACTGGCCAGCTTCGTTCTAGGGTAGTAGGGCGTAACGCGTCTACCCGTCGGGATAGCGGCATGGCTATTGATGAATGGCCTCAAACTTGGCACAATGGCTCACAATGACACACCACACACTTATATCACTTCAATGAGCAGTGATGGCATGCTTGGGCATGCCTTCGGCACGGTAGACGGCTAAAATCTAGGGTTTTAGGGGTGTTTCGCACAACTACGGACGAATCGTCAGGCCAAGTGTCCAAGGAATGTGCTCTCCTTTTGCACATTGCTCCACCATGCCCTCACAAGCACTCACATCCCTTGTTTTACAAACAACATGTTGCTTGGCCATGCACTTCCCACACTGGCCAGCTTCGTTCTAGGGTAGTAGGGCGTAACGCGTCTACCCGTCGGGATAGCGGCATGGCTATTGATGAATGGCCTCAAACTTGGCACAATGGCTCACAATGACACACCACACACTTATATCACTTCAATGAGCAGTGATGGCATGCTTGGGCATGCCTTCGGCACGGTAGACGGCTAAAATCTAGGGTTTTAGGGGTGTTTCGCACAACTACGGACGAATCGTCAGGCCAAGTGTCCAAGGAATGTGCTCTCCTTTTGCACATTGCTCCACCATGCCCTCACAAGCACTCACATCCCTTGTTTTACAAACAACATGTTGCTTGGCCATGCACTTCCCACACTGGCCAGCTTCGTTCTAGGGTAGTAGGGCGTAACGCGTCTACCCGTCGGGATAGCGGCATGGCTATTGATGAATGGCCTCAAACTTGGCACAATGGCTCACAATGACACACCACACACTTATATCACTTCAATGAGCAGTGATGGCATGCTTGGGCATGCCTTCGGCACGGTAGACGGCTAAAATCTAGGGTTTTAGGGGTGTTTCGCACAACTACGGACGAATCGTCAGGCCAAGTGTCCAAGGAATGTGCTCTCCTTTTGCACATTGCTCCACCATGCCCTCACAAGCACTCACATCCCTTGTTTTACAAACAACATGTTGCTTGGCCATGCACTTCCCACACTGGCCAGCTTCGTTCTAGGGTAGTAGGGCGTAACGCGTCTACCCGTCGGGATAGCGGCATGGCTATTGATGAATGGCCTCAAACTTGGCACAATGGCTCACAATGACACACCACACACTTATATCACTTCAATGAGCAGTGATGGCATGCTTGGGCATGCCTTCGGCACGGTAGACGGCTAAAATCTAGGGTTTTAGGGGTGTTTCGCACAACTACGGACGAATCGTCAGGCCAAGTGTCCAAGGAATGTGCTCTCCTTTTGCACATTGCTCCACCATGCCCTCACAAGCACTCACATCCCTTGTTTTACAAACAACATGTTGCTTGGCCATGCACTTCCCACACTGGCCAGCTTCGTTCTAGGGTAGTAGGGCGTAACGCGTCTACCCGTCGGGATAGCGGCATGGCTATTGATGAATGGCCTCAAACTTGGCACAATGGCTCACAATGACACACCACACACTTATATCACTTCAATGAGCAGTGATGGCATGCTTGGGCATGCCTTCGGCACGGTAGACGGCTAAAATCTAGGGTTTTAGGGGTGTTTCGCACAACTACGGACGAATCGTCAGGCCAAGTGTCCAAGGAATGTGCTCTCCTTTTGCACATTGCTCCACCATGCCCTCACAAGCACTCACATCCCTTGTTTTACAAACAACATGTTGCTTGGCCATGCACTTCCCACACTGGCCAGCTTCGTTCTAGGGTAGTAGGGCGTAACGCGTCTACCCGTCGGGATAGCGGCATGGCTATTGATGAATGGCCTCAAACTTGGCACAATGGCTCACAATGACACACCACACACTTATATCACTTCAATGAGCAGTGATGGCATGCTTGGGCATGCCTTCGGCACGGTAGACGGCTAAAATCTAGGGTTTTAGGGGTGTTTCGCACAACTACGGACGAATCGTCAGGCCAAGTGTCCAAGGAATGTGCTCTCCTTTTGCACATTGCTCCACCATGCCCTCACAAGCACTCACATCCCTTGTTTTACAAACAACATGTTGCTTGGCCATGCACTTCCCACACTGGCCAGCTTCGTTCTAGGGTAGTAGGGCGTAACGCGTCTACCCGTCGGGATAGCGGCATGGCTATTGATGAATGGCCTCAAACTTGGCACAATGGCTCACAATGACACACCACACACTTATATCACTTCAATGAGCAGTGATGGCATGCTTGGGCATGCCTTCGGCACGGTAGACGGCTAAAATCTAGGGTTTTAGGGGTGTTTCGCACAACTACGGACGAATCGTCAGGCCAAGTGTCCAAGGAATGTGCTCTCCTTTTGCACATTGCTCCACCATGCCCTCACAAGCACTCACATCCCTTGTTTTACAAACAACATGTTGCTTGGCCATGCACTTCCCACACTGGCCAGCTTCGTTCTAGGGTAGTAGGGCGTAACGCGTCTACCCGTCGGGATAGCGGCATGGCTATTGATGAATGGCCTCAAACTTGGCACAATGGCTCACAATGACACACCACACACTTATATCACTTCAATGAGCAGTGATGGCATGCTTGGGCATGCCTTCGGCACGGTAGACGGCTAAAATCTAGGGTTTTAGGGGTGTTTCGCACAACTACGGACGAATCGTCAGGCCAAGTGTCCAAGGAATGTGCTCTCCTTTTGCACATTGCTCCACCATGCCCTCACAAGCACTCACATCCCTTGTTTTACAAACAACATGTTGCTTGGCCATGCACTTCCCACACTGGCCAGCTTCGTTCTAGGGTAGTAGGGCGTAACGCGTCTACCCGTCGGGATAGCGGCATGGCTATTGATGAATGGCCTCAAACTTGGCACAATGGCTCACAATGACACACCACACACTTATATCACTTCAATGAGCAGTGATGGCATGCTTGGGCATGCCTTCGGCACGGTAGACGGCTAAAATCTAGGGTTTTAGGGGTGTTTCGCACAACTACGGACGAATCGTCAGGCCAAGTGTCCAAGGAATGTGCTCTCCTTTTGCACATTGCTCCACCATGCCCTCACAAGCACTCACATCCCTTGTTTTACAAACAACATGTTGCTTGGCCATGCACTTCCCACACTGGCCAGCTTCGTTCTAGGGTAGTAGGGCGTAACGCGTCTACCCGTCGGGATAGCGGCATGGCTATTGATGAATGGCCTCAAACTTGGCACAATGGCTCACAATGACACACCACACACTTATATCACTTCAATGAGCAGTGATGGCATGCTTGGGCATGCCTTCGGCACGGTAGACGGCTAAAATCTAGGGTTTTAGGGGTGTTTCGCACAACTACGGACGAATCGTCAGGCCAAGTGTCCAAGGAATGTGCTCTCCTTTTGCACATTGCTCCACCATGCCCTCACAAGCACTCACATCCCTTGTTTTACAAACAACATGTTGCTTGGCCATGCACTTCCCACACTGGCCAGCTTCGTTCTAGGGTAGTAGGGCGTAACGCGTCTACCCGTCGGGATAGCGGCATGGCTATTGATGAATGGCCTCAAACTTGGCACAATGGCTCACAATGACACACCACACACTTATATCACTTCAATGAGCAGTGATGGCATGCTTGGGCATGCCTTCGGCACGGTAGACGGCTAAAATCTAGGGTTTTAGGGGTGTTTCGCACAACTACGGACGAATCGTCAGGCCAAGTGTCCAAGGAATGTGCTCTCCTTTTGCACATTGCTCCACCATGCCCTCACAAGCACTCACATCCCTTGTTTTACAAACAACATGTTGCTTGGCCATGCACTTCCCACACTGGCCAGCTTCGTTCTAGGATAGTAGGGCGTAACGCGTCTACCCGTCGGGATAGCGGCATGGCTATTGATGAATGGCCTCAAACTTGGCACAATGGCTCACAATGACACACCACACACTTATATCACTTCAATGAGCAGTGATGGCATGCTTGGGCATGCCTTCGGCACGGTAGACGGCTAAAATCTAGGGTTTTAGGGGTGTTTCGCACAACTACGGACGAATCGTCAGGCCAAGTGTCCAAGGAATGTGCTCTCCTTTTGCACATTGCTCCACCATGCCCTCACAAGCACTCACATCCCTTGTTTTACAAACAACATGTTGCTTGGCCATGCACTTCCCACACTGGCCAGCTTCGTTCTAGGGTAGTAGGGCGTAACGCGTCTACCCGTCGGGATAGCGGCATGGCTATTGATGAATGGCCTCAAACTTGGCACAATGGCTCACAATGACACACCACACACTTATATCACTTCAATGAGCAGTGATGGCATGCTTGGGCATGCCTTCGGCACGGTAGACGGCTAAAATCTAGGGTTTTAGGGGTGTTTCGCACAACTACGGACGAATCGTCAGGCCAAGTGTCCAAGGAATGTGCTCTCCTTTTGCACATTGCTCCACCATGCCCTCACAAGCACTCACATCCCTTGTTTTACAAACAACATGTTGCTTGGCCATGCACTTCCCACACTGGCCAGCTTCGTTCTAGGGTAGTAGGGCGTAACGCGTCTACCCGTCGGGATAGCGGCATGGCTATTGATGAATGGCCTCAAACTTGGCACAATGGCTCACAATGACACACCACACACTTATATCACTTCAATGAGCAGTGATGGCATGCTTGGGCATGCCTTCGGCACGGTAGACGGCTAAAATCTAGGGTTTTAGGGGTGTTTCGCACAACTACGGACGAATCGTCAGGCCAAGTGTCCAAGGAATGTGCTCTCCTTTTGCACATTGCTCCACCATGCCCTCACAAGCACTCACATCCCTTGTTTTACAAACAACATGTTGCTTGGCCATGCACTTCCCACACTGGCCAGCTTCGTTCTAGGGTAGTAGGGCGTAACGCGTCTACCCGTCGGGATAGCGGCATGGCTATTGATGAATGGCCTCAAACTTGGCACAATGGCTCACAATGACACACCACACACTTATATCACTTCAATGAGCAGTGATGGCATGCTTGGGCATGCCTTCGGCACGGTAGACGGCTAAAATCTAGGGTTTTAGGGGTGTTTCGCACAACTACGGACGAATCGTCAGGCCAAGTGTCCAAGGAATGTGCTCTCCTTTTGCACATTGCTCCACCATGCCCTCACAAGCACTCACATCCCTTGTTTTACAAACAACATGTTGCTTGGCCATGCACTTCCCACACTGGCCAGCTTCGTTCTAGGGTAGTAGGGCGTAACGCGTCTACCCGTCGGGATAGCGGCATGGCTATTGATGAATGGCCTCAAACTTGGCACAATGGCTCACAATGACACACCACACACTTATATCACTTCAATGAGCAGTGATGGCATGCTTGGGCATGCCTTCGGCACGGTAGACGGCTAAAATCTAGGGTTTTAGGGGTGTTTCGCACAACTACGGACGAATCGTCAGGCCAAGTGTCCAAGGAATGTGCTCTCCTTTTGCACATTGCTCCACCATGCCCTCACAAGCACTCACATCCCTTGTTTTACAAACAACATGTTGCTTGGCCATGCACTTCCCACACTGGCCAGCTTCGTTCTAGGGTAGTAGGGCGTAACGCGTCTACCCGTCGGGATAGCGGCATGGCTATTGATGAATGGCCTCAAACTTGGCACAATGGCTCACAATGACACACCACACACTTATATCACTTCAATGAGCAGTGATGGCATGCTTGGGCATGCCTTCGGCACGGTAGACGGCTAAAATCTAGGGTTTTAGGGGTGTTTCGCACAACTACGGACGAATCGTCAGGCCAAGTGTCCAAGGAATGTGCTCTCCTTTTGCACATTGCTCCACCATGCCCTCACAAGCACTCACATCCCTTGTTTTACAAACAACATGTTGCTTGGCCATGCACTTCCCACACTGGCCAGCTTCGTTCTAGGGTAGTAGGGCGTAACGCGTCTACCCGTCGGGATAGCGGCATGGCTATTGATGAATGGCCTCAAACTTGGCACAATGGCTCACAATGACACACCACACACTTATATCACTTCAATGAGCAGTGATGGCATGCTTGGGCATGCCTTCGGCACGGTAGACGGCTAAAATCTAGGGTTTTAGGGGTGTTTCGCACAACTACGGACGAATCGTCAGGCCAAGTGTCCAAGGAATGTGCTCTCCTTTTGCACATTGCTCCACCATGCCCTCACAAGCACTCACATCCCTTGTTTTACAAACAACATGTTGCTTGGCCATGCACTTCCCACACTGGCCAGCTTCGTTCTAGGGTAGTAGGGCGTAACGCGTCTACCCGTCGGGATAGCGGCATGGCTATTGATGAATGGCCTCAAACTTGGCACAATGGCTCACAATGACACACCACACACTTATATCACTTCAATGAGCAGTGATGGCATGCTTGGGCATGCCTTCGGCACGGTAGACGGCTAAAATCTAGGGTTTTAGGGGTGTTTCGCACAACTACGGACGAATCGTCAGGCCAAGTGTCCAAGGAATGTGCTCTCCTTTTGCACATTGCTCCACCATGCCCTCACAAGCACTCACATCCCTTGTTTTACAAACAACATGTTGCTTGGCCATGCACTTCCCACACTGGCCAGCTTCGTTCTAGGGTAGTAGGGCGTAACGCGTCTACCCGTCGGGATAGCGGCATGGCTATTGATGAATGGCCTCAAACTTGGCACAATGGCTCACAATGACACACCACACACTTATATCACTTCAATGAGCAGTGATGGCATGCTTGGGCATGCCTTCGGCACGGTAGACGGCTAAAATCTAGGGTTTTAGGGGTGTTTCGCACAACTACGGACGAATCGTCAGGCCAAGTGTCCAAGGAATGTGCTCTCCTTTTGCACATTGCTCCACCATGCCCTCACAAGCACTCACATCCCTTGTTTTACAAACAACATGTTGCTTGGCCATGCACTTCCCACACTGGCCAGCTTCGTTCTAGGGTAGTAGGGCGTAACGCGTCTACCCGTCGGGATAGCGGCATGGCTATTGATGAATGGCCTCAAACTTGGCACAATGGCTCACAATGACACACCACACACTTATATCACTTCAATGAGCAGTGATGGCATGCTTGGGCATGCCTTCGGCACGGTAGACGGCTAAAATCTAGGGTTTTAGGGGTGTTTCGCACAACTACGGACGAATCGTCAGGCCAAGTGTCCAAGGAATGTGCTCTCCTTTTGCACATTGCTCCACCATGCCCTCACAAGCACTCACATCCCTTGTTTTACAAACAACATGTTGCTTGGCCATGCACTTCCCACACTGGCCAGCTTCGTTCTAGGGTAGTAGGGCGTAACGCGTCTACCCGTCGGGATAGCGGCATGGCTATTGATGAATGGCCTCAAACTTGGCACAATGGCTCACAATGACACACCACACACTTATATCACTTCAATGAGCAGTGATGGCATGCTTGGGCATGCCTTCGGCACGGTAGACGGCTAAAATCTAGGGTTTTAGGGGTGTTTCGCACAACTACGGACGAATCGTCAGGCCAAGTGTCCAAGGAATGTGCTCTCCTTTTGCACATTGCTCCACCATGCCCTCACAAGCACTCACATCCCTTGTTTTACAAACAACATGTTGCTTGGCCATGCACTTCCCACACTGGCCAGCTTCGTTCTAGGGTAGTAGGGCGTAACGCGTCTACCCGTCGGGATAGCGGCATGGCTATTGATGAATGGCCTCAAACTTGGCACAATGGCTCACAATGACACACCACACACTTATATCACTTCAATGAGCAGTGATGGCATGCTTGGGCATGCCTTCGGCACGGTAGACGGCTAAAATCTAGGGTTTTAGGGGTGTTTCGCACAACTACGGACGAATCGTCAGGCCAAGTGTCCAAGGAATGTGCTCTCCTTTTGCACATTGCTCCACCATGCCCTCACAAGCACTCACATCCCTTGTTTTACAAACAACATGTTGCTTGGCCATGCACTTCCCACACTGGCCAGCTTCGTTCTAGGGTAGTAGGGCGTAACGCGTCTACCCGTCGGGATAGCGGCATGGCTATTGATGAATGGCCTCAAACTTGGCACAATGGCTCACAATGACACACCACACACTTATATCACTTCAATGAGCAGTGATGGCATGCTTGGGCATGCCTTCGGCACGGTAGACGGCTAAAATCTAGGGTTTTAGGGGTGTTTCGCACAACTACGGACGAATCGTCAGGCCAAGTGTCCAAGGAATGTGCTCTCCTTTTGCACATTGCTCCACCATGCCCTCACAAGCACTCACATCCCTTGTTTTACAAACAACATGTTGCTTGGCCATGCACTTCCCACACTGGCCAGCTTCGTTCTAGGGTAGTAGGGCGTAACGCGTCTACCCGTCGGGATAGCGGCATGGCTATTGATGAATGGCCTCAAACTTGGCACAATGGCTCACAATGACACACCACACACTTATATCACTTCAATGAGCAGTGATGGCATGCTTGGGCATGCCTTCGGCACGGTAGACGGCTAAAATCTAGGGTTTTAGGGGTGTTTCGCACAACTACGGACGAATCGTCAGGCCAAGTGTCCAAGGAATGTGCTCTCCTTTTGCACATTGCTCCACCATGCCCTCACAAGCACTCACATCCCTTGTTTTACAAACAACATGTTGCTTGGCCATGCACTTCCCACACTGGCCAGCTTCGTTCTAGGGTAGTAGGGCGTAACGCGTCTACCCGTCGGGATAGCGGCATGGCTATTGATGAATGGCCTCAAACTTGGCACAATGGCTCACAATGACACACCACACACTTATATCACTTCAATGAGCAGTGATGGCATGCTTGGGCATGCCTTCGGCACGGTAGACGGCTAAAATCTAGGGTTTTAGGGGTGTTTCGCACAACTACGGACGAATCGTCAGGCCAAGTGTCCAAGGAATGTGCTCTCCTTTTGCACATTGCTCCACCATGCCCTCACAAGCACTCACATCCCTTGTTTTACAAACAACATGTTGCTTGGCCATGCACTTCCCACACTGGCCAGCTTCGTTCTAGGGTAGTAGGGCGTAACGCGTCTACCCGTCGGGATAGCGGCATGGCTATTGATGAATGGCCTCAAACTTGGCACAATGGCTCACAATGACACACCACACACTTATATCACTTCAATGAGCAGTGATGGCATGCTTGGGCATGCCTTCGGCACGGTAGACGGCTAAAATCTAGGGTTTTAGGGGTGTTTCGCACAACTACGGACGAATCGTCAGGCCAAGTGTCCAAGGAATGTGCTCTCCTTTTGCACATTGCTCCACCATGCCCTCACAAGCACTCACATCCCTTGTTTTACAAACAACATGTTGCTTGGCCATGCACTTCCCACACTGGCCAGCTTCGTTCTAGGGTAGTAGGGCGTAACGCGTCTACCCGTCGGGATAGCGGCATGGCTATTGATGAATGGCCTCAAACTTGGCACAATGGCTCACAATGACACACCACACACTTATATCACTTCAATGAGCAGTGATGGCATGCTTGGGCATGCCTTCGGCACGGTAGACGGCTAAAATCTAGGGTTTTAGGGGTGTTTCGCACAACTACGGACGAATCGTCAGGCCAAGTGTCCAAGGAATGTGCTCTCCTTTTGCACATTGCTCCACCATGCCCTCACAAGCACTCACATCCCTTGTTTTACAAACAACATGTTGCTTGGCCATGCACTTCCCACACTGGCCAGCTTCGTTCTAGGGTAGTAGGGCGTAACGCGTCTACCCGTCGGGATAGCGGCATGGCTATTGATGAATGGCCTCAAACTTGGCACAATGGCTCACAATGACACACCACACACTTATATCACTTCAATGAGCAGTGATGGCATGCTTGGGCATGCCTTCGGCACGGTAGACGGCTAAAATCTAGGGTTTTAGGGGTGTTTCGCACAACTACGGACGAATCGTCAGGCCAAGTGTCCAAGGAATGTGCTCTCCTTTTGCACATTGCTCCACCATGCCCTCACAAGCACTCACATCCCTTGTTTTACAAACAACATGTTGCTTGGCCATGCACTTCCCACACTGGCCAGCTTCGTTCTAGGGTAGTAGGGCGTAACGCGTCTACCCGTCGGGATAGCGGCATGGCTATTGATGAATGGCCTCAAACTTGGCACAATGGCTCACAATGACACACCACACACTTATATCACTTCAATGAGCAGTGATGGCATGCTTGGGCATGCCTTCGGCACGGTAGACGGCTAAAATCTAGGGTTTTAGGGGTGTTTCGCACAACTACGGACGAATCGTCAGGCCAAGTGTCCAAGGAATGTGCTCTCCTTTTGCACATTGCTCCACCATGCCCTCACAAGCACTCACATCCCTTGTTTTACAAACAACATGTTGCTTGGCCATGCACTTCCCACACTGGCCAGCTTCGTTCTAGGGTAGTAGGGCGTAACGCGTCTACCCGTCGGGATAGCGGCATGGCTATTGATGAATGGCCTCAAACTTGGCACAATGGCTCACAATGACACACCACACACTTATATCACTTCAATGAGCAGTGATGGCATGCTTGGGCATGCCTTCGGCACGGTAGACGGCTAAAATCTAGGGTTTTAGGGGTGTTTCGCACAACTACGGACGAATCGTCAGGCCAAGTGTCCAAGGAATGTGCTCTCCTTTTGCACATTGCTCCACCATGCCCTCACAAGCACTCACATCCCTTGTTTTACAAACAACATGTTGCTTGGCCATGCACTTCCCACACTGGCCAGCTTCGTTCTAGGGTAGTAGGGCGTAACGCGTCTACCCGTCGGGATAGCGGCATGGCTATTGATGAATGGCCTCAAACTTGGCACAATGGCTCACAATGACACACCACACACTTATATCACTTCAATGAGCAGTGATGGCATGCTTGGGCATGCCTTCGGCACGGTAGACGGCTAAAATCTAGGGTTTTAGGGGTGTTTCGCACAACTACGGACGAATCGTCAGGCCAAGTGTCCAAGGAATGTGCTCTCCTTTTGCACATTGCTCCACCATGCCCTCACAAGCACTCACATCCCTTGTTTTACAAACAACATGTTGCTTGGCCATGCACTTCCCACACTGGCCAGCTTCGTTCTAGGGTAGTAGGGCGTAACGCGTCTACCCGTCGGGATAGCGGCATGGCTATTGATGAATGGCCTCAAACTTGGCACAATGGCTCACAATGACACACCACACACTTATATCACTTCAATGAGCAGTGATGGCATGCTTGGGCATGCCTTCGGCACGGTAGACGGCTAAAATCTAGGGTTTTAGGGGTGTTTCGCACAACTACGGACGAATCGTCAGGCCAAGTGTCCAAGGAATGTGCTCTCCTTTTGCACATTGCTCCACCATGCCCTCACAAGCACTCACATCCCTTGTTTTACAAACAACATGTTGCTTGGCCATGCACTTCCCACACTGGCCAGCTTCGTTCTAGGGTAGTAGGGCGTAACGCGTCTACCCGTCGGGATAGCGGCATGGCTATTGATGAATGGCCTCAAACTTGGCACAATGGCTCACAATGACACACCACACACTTATATCACTTCAATGAGCAGTGATGGCATGCTTGGGCATGCCTTCGGCACGGTAGACGGCTAAAATCTAGGGTTTTAGGGGTGTTTCGCACAACTACGGACGAATCGTCAGGCCAAGTGTCCAAGGAATGTGCTCTCCTTTTGCACATTGCTCCACCATGCCCTCACAAGCACTCACATCCCTTGTTTTACAAACAACATGTTGCTTGGCCATGCACTTCCCACACTGGCCAGCTTCGTTCTAGGGTAGTAGGGCGTAACGCGTCTACCCGTCGGGATAGCGGCATGGCTATTGATGAATGGCCTCAAACTTGGCACAATGGCTCACAATGACACACCACACACTTATATCACTTCAATGAGCAGTGATGGCATGCTTGGGCATGCCTTCGGCACGGTAGACGGCTAAAATCTAGGGTTTTAGGGGTGTTTCGCACAACTACGGACGAATCGTCAGGCCAAGTGTCCAAGGAATGTGCTCTCCTTTTGCACATTGCTCCACCATGCCCTCACAAGCACTCACATCCCTTGTTTTACAAACAACATGTTGCTTGGCCATGCACTTCCCACACTGGCCAGCTTCGTTCTAGGGTAGTAGGGCGTAACGCGTCTACCCGTCGGGATAGCGGCATGGCTATTGATGAATGGCCTCAAACTTGGCACAATGGCTCACAATGACACACCACACACTTATATCACTTCAATGAGCAGTGATGGCATGCTTGGGCATGCCTTCGGCACGGTAGACGGCTAAAATCTAGGGTTTTAGGGGTGTTTCGCACAACTACGGACGAATCGTCAGGCCAAGTGTCCAAGGAATGTGCTCTCCTTTTGCACATTGCTCCACCATGCCCTCACAAGCACTCACATCCCTTGTTTTACAAACAACATGTTGCTTGGCCATGCACTTCCCACACTGGCCAGCTTCGTTCTAGGGTAGTAGGGCGTAACGCGTCTACCCGTCGGGATAGCGGCATGGCTATTGATGAATGGCCTCAAACTTGGCACAATGGCTCACAATGACACACCACACACTTATATCACTTCAATGAGCAGTGATGGCATGCTTGGGCATGCCTTCGGCACGGTAGACGGCTAAAATCTAGGGTTTTAGGGGTGTTTCGCACAACTACGGACGAATCGTCAGGCCAAGTGTCCAAGGAATGTGCTCTCCTTTTGCACATTGCTCCACCATGCCCTCACAAGCACTCACATCCCTTGTTTTACAAACAACATGTTGCTTGGCCATGCACTTCCCACACTGGCCAGCTTCGTTCTAGGGTAGTAGGGCGTAACGCGTCTACCCGTCGGGATAGCGGCATGGCTATTGATGAATGGCCTCAAACTTGGCACAATGGCTCACAATGACACACCACACACTTATATCACTTCAATGAGCAGTGATGGCATGCTTGGGCATGCCTTCGGCACGGTAGACGGCTAAAATCTAGGGTTTTAGGGGTGTTTCGCACAACTACGGACGAATCGTCAGGCCAAGTGTCCAAGGAATGTGCTCTCCTTTTGCACATTGCTCCACCATGCCCTCACAAGCACTCACATCCCTTGTTTTACAAACAACATGTTGCTTGGCCATGCACTTCCCACACTGGCCAGCTTCGTTCTAGGGTAGTAGGGCGTAACGCGTCTACCCGTCGGGATAGCGGCATGGCTATTGATGAATGGCCTCAAACTTGGCACAATGGCTCACAATGACACACCACACACTTATATCACTTCAATGAGCAGTGATGGCATGCTTGGGCATGCCTTCGGCACGGTAGACGGCTAAAATCTAGGGTTTTAGGGGTGTTTCGCACAACTACGGACGAATCGTCAGGCCAAGTGTCCAAGGAATGTGCTCTCCTTTTGCACATTGCTCCACCATGCCCTCACAAGCACTCACATCCCTTGTTTTACAAACAACATGTTGCTTGGCCATGCACTTCCCACACTGGCCAGCTTCGTTCTAGGGTAGTAGGGCGTAACGCGTCTACCCGTCGGGATAGCGGCATGGCTATTGATGAATGGCCTCAAACTTGGCACAATGGCTCACAATGACACACCACACACTTATATCACTTCAATGAGCAGTGATGGCATGCTTGGGCATGCCTTCGGCACGGTAGACGGCTAAAATCTAGGGTTTTAGGGGTGTTTCGCACAACTACGGACGAATCGTCAGGCCAAGTGTCCAAGGAATGTGCTCTCCTTTTGCACATTGCTCCACCATGCCCTCACAAGCACTCACATCCCTTGTTTTACAAACAACATGTTGCTTGGCCATGCACTTCCCACACTGGCCAGCTTCGTTCTAGGGTAGTAGGGCGTAACGCGTCTACCCGTCGGGATAGCGGCATGGCTATTGATGAATGGCCTCAAACTTGGCACAATGGCTCACAATGACACACCACACACTTATATCACTTCAATGAGCAGTGATGGCATGCTTGGGCATGCCTTCGGCACGGTAGACGGCTAAAATCTAGGGTTTTAGGGGTGTTTCGCACAACTACGGACGAATCGTCAGGCCAAGTGTCCAAGGAATGTGCTCTCCTTTTGCACATTGCTCCACCATGCCCTCACAAGCACTCACATCCCTTGTTTTACAAACAACATGTTGCTTGGCCATGCACTTCCCACACTGGCCAGCTTCGTTCTAGGGTAGTAGGGCGTAACGCGTCTACCCGTCGGGATAGCGGCATGGCTATTGATGAATGGCCTCAAACTTGGCACAATGGCTCACAATGACACACCACACACTTATATCACTTCAATGAGCAGTGATGGCATGCTTGGGCATGCCTTCGGCACGGTAGACGGCTAAAATCTAGGGTTTTAGGGGTGTTTCGCACAACTACGGACGAATCGTCAGGCCAAGTGTCCAAGGAATGTGCTCTCCTTTTGCACATTGCTCCACCATGCCCTCACAAGCACTCACATCCCTTGTTTTACAAACAACATGTTGCTTGGCCATGCACTTCCCACACTGGCCAGCTTCGTTCTAGGGTAGTAGGGCGTAACGCGTCTACCCGTCGGGATAGCGGCATGGCTATTGATGAATGGCCTCAAACTTGGCACAATGGCTCACAATGACACACCACACACTTATATCACTTCAATGAGCAGTGATGGCATGCTTGGGCATGCCTTCGGCACGGTAGACGGCTAAAATCTAGGGTTTTAGGGGTGTTTCGCACAACTACGGACGAATCGTCAGGCCAAGTGTCCAAGGAATGTGCTCTCCTTTTGCACATTGCTCCACCATGCCCTCACAAGCACTCACATCCCTTGTTTTACAAACAACATGTTGCTTGGCCATGCACTTCCCACACTGGCCAGCTTCGTTCTAGGGTAGTAGGGCGTAACGCGTCTACCCGTCGGGATAGCGGCATGGCTATTGATGAATGGCCTCAAACTTGGCACAATGGCTCACAATGACACACCACACACTTATATCACTTCAATGAGCAGTGATGGCATGCTTGGGCATGCCTTCGGCACGGTAGACGGCTAAAATCTAGGGTTTTAGGGGTGTTTCGCACAACTACGGACGAATCGTCAGGCCAAGTGTCCAAGGAATGTGCTCTCCTTTTGCACATTGCTCCACCATGCCCTCACAAGCACTCACATCCCTTGTTTTACAAACAACATGTTGCTTGGCCATGCACTTCCCACACTGGCCAGCTTCGTTCTAGGGTAGTAGGGCGTAACGCGTCTACCCGTCGGGATAGCGGCATGGCTATTGATGAATGGCCTCAAACTTGGCACAATGGCTCACAATGACACACCACACACTTATATCACTTCAATGAGCAGTGATGGCATGCTTGGGCATGCCTTCGGCACGGTAGACGGCTAAAATCTAGGGTTTTAGGGGTGTTTCGCACAACTACGGACGAATCGTCAGGCCAAGTGTCCAAGGAATGTGCTCTCCTTTTGCACATTGCTCCACCATGCCCTCACAAGCACTCACATCCCTTGTTTTACAAACAACATGTTGCTTGGCCATGCACTTCCCACACTGGCCAGCTTCGTTCTAGGGTAGTAGGGCGTAACGCGTCTACCCGTCGGGATAGCGGCATGGCTATTGATGAATGGCCTCAAACTTGGCACAATGGCTCACAATGACACACCACACACTTATATCACTTCAATGAGCAGTGATGGCATGCTTGGGCATGCCTTCGGCACGGTAGACGGCTAAAATCTAGGGTTTTAGGGGTGTTTCGCACAACTACGGACGAATCGTCAGGCCAAGTGTCCAAGGAATGTGCTCTCCTTTTGCACATTGCTCCACCATGCCCTCACAAGCACTCACATCCCTTGTTTTACAAACAACATGTTGCTTGGCCATGCACTTCCCACACTGGCCAGCTTCGTTCTAGGGTAGTAGGGCGTAACGCGTCTACCCGTCGGGATAGCGGCATGGCTATTGATGAATGGCCTCAAACTTGGCACAATGGCTCACAATGACACACCACACACTTATATCACTTCAATGAGCAGTGATGGCATGCTTGGGCATGCCTTCGGCACGGTAGACGGCTAAAATCTAGGGTTTTAGGGGTGTTTCGCACAACTACGGACGAATCGTCAGGCCAAGTGTCCAAGGAATGTGCTCTCCTTTTGCACATTGCTCCACCATGCCCTCACAAGCACTCACATCCCTTGTTTTACAAACAACATGTTGCTTGGCCATGCACTTCCCACACTGGCCAGCTTCGTTCTAGGGTAGTAGGGCGTAACGCGTCTACCCGTCGGGATAGCGGCATGGCTATTGATGAATGGCCTCAAACTTGGCACAATGGCTCACAATGACACACCACACACTTATATCACTTCAATGAGCAGTGATGGCATGCTTGGGCATGCCTTCGGCACGGTAGACGGCTAAAATCTAGGGTTTTAGGGGTGTTTCGCACAACTACGGACGAATCGTCAGGCCAAGTGTCCAAGGAATGTGCTCTCCTTTTGCACATTGCTCCACCATGCCCTCACAAGCACTCACATCCCTTGTTTTACAAACAACATGTTGCTTGGCCATGCACTTCCCACACTGGCCAGCTTCGTTCTAGGGTAGTAGGGCGTAACGCGTCTACCCGTCGGGATAGCGGCATGGCTATTGATGAATGGCCTCAAACTTGGCACAATGGCTCACAATGACACACCACACACTTATATCACTTCAATGAGCAGTGATGGCATGCTTGGGCATGCCTTCGGCACGGTAGACGGCTAAAATCTAGGGTTTTAGGGGTGTTTCGCACAACTACGGACGAATCGTCAGGCCAAGTGTCCAAGGAATGTGCTCTCCTTTTGCACATTGCTCCACCATGCCCTCACAAGCACTCACATCCCTTGTTTTACAAACAACATGTTGCTTGGCCATGCACTTCCCACACTGGCCAGCTTCGTTCTAGGGTAGTAGGGCGTAACGCGTCTACCCGTCGGGATAGCGGCATGGCTATTGATGAATGGCCTCAAACTTGGCACAATGGCTCACAATGACACACCACACACTTATATCACTTCAATGAGCAGTGATGGCATGCTTGGGCATGCCTTCGGCACGGTAGACGGCTAAAATCTAGGGTTTTAGGGGTGTTTCGCACAACTACGGACGAATCGTCAGGCCAAGTGTCCAAGGAATGTGCTCTCCTTTTGCACATTGCTCCACCATGCCCTCACAAGCACTCACATCCCTTGTTTTACAAACAACATGTTGCTTGGCCATGCACTTCCCACACTGGCCAGCTTCGTTCTAGGATAGTAGGGCGTAACGCGTCTACCCGTCGGGATAGCGGCATGGCTATTGATGAATGGCCTCAAACTTGGCACAATGGCTCACAATGACACACCACACACTTATATCACTTCAATGAGCAGTGATGGCATGCTTGGGCATGCCTTCGGCACGGTAGACGGCTAAAATCTAGGGTTTTAGGGGTGTTTCGCACAACTACGGACGAATCGTCAGGCCAAGTGTCCAAGGAATGTGCTCTCCTTTTGCACATTGCTCCACCATGCCCTCACAAGCACTCACATCCCTTGTTTTACAAACAACATGTTGCTTGGCCATGCACTTCCCACACTGGCCAGCTTCGTTCTAGGGTAGTAGGGCGTAACGCGTCTACCCGTCGGGATAGCGGCATGGCTATTGATGAATGGCCTCAAACTTGGCACAATGGCTCACAATGACACACCACACACTTATATCACTTCAATGAGCAGTGATGGCATGCTTGGGCATGCCTTCGGCACGGTAGACGGCTAAAATCTAGGGTTTTAGGGGTGTTTCGCACAACTACGGACGAATCGTCAGGCCAAGTGTCCAAGGAATGTGCTCTCCTTTTGCACATTGCTCCACCATGCCCTCACAAGCACTCACATCCCTTGTTTTACAAACAACATGTTGCTTGGCCATGCACTTCCCACACTGGCCAGCTTCGTTCTAGGGTAGTAGGGCGTAACGCGTCTACCCGTCGGGATAGCGGCATGGCTATTGATGAATGGCCTCAAACTTGGCACAATGGCTCACAATGACACACCACACACTTATATCACTTCAATGAGCAGTGATGGCATGCTTGGGCATGCCTTCGGCACGGTAGACGGCTAAAATCTAGGGTTTTAGGGGTGTTTCGCACAACTACGGACGAATCGTCAGGCCAAGTGTCCAAGAATGTGCTCTCCTTTTGCACATTGCTCCACCATGCCCTCACAAGCACTCACATCCCTTGTTTTACAAACAACATGTTGCTTGGCCATGCACTTCCCACACTGGCCAGCTTCGTTCTAGGGTAGTAGGGCGTAACGCGTCTACCCGTCGGGATAGCGGCATGGCTATTGATGAATGGCCTCAAACTTGGCACAATGGCTCACAATGACACACCACACACTTATATCACTTCAATGAGCAGTGATGGCATGCTTGGGCATGCCTTCGGCACGGTAGACGGCTAAAATCTAGGGTTTTAGGGGTGTTTCGCACAACTACGGACGAATCGTCAGGCCAAGTGTCCAAGGAATGTGCTCTCCTTTTGCACATTGCTCCACCATGCCCTCACAAGCACTCACATCCCTTGTTTTACAAACAACATGTTGCTTGGCCATGCACTTCCCACACTGGCCAGCTTCGTTCTAGGATAGTAGGGCGTAACGCGTCTACCCGTCGGGATAGCGGCATGGCTATTGATGAATGGCCTCAAACTTGGCACAATGGCTCACAATGACACACCACACACTTATATCACTTCAATGAGCAGTGATGGCATGCTTGGGCATGCCTTCGGCACGGTAGACGGCTAAAATCTAGGGTTTTAGGGGTGTTTCGCACAACTACGGACGAATCGTCAGGCCAAGTGTCCAAGGAATGTGCTCTCCTTTTGCACATTGCTCCACCATGCCCTCACAAGCACTCACATCCCTTGTTTTACAAACAACATGTTGCTTGGCCATGCACTTCCCACACTGGCCAGCTTCGTTCTAGGGTAGTAGGGCGTAACGCGTCTACCCGTCGGGATAGCGGCATGGCTATTGATGAATGGCCTCAAACTTGGCACAATGGCTCACAATGACACACCACACACTTATATCACTTCAATGAGCAGTGATGGCATGCTTGGGCATGCCTTCGGCACGGTAGACGGCTAAAATCTAGGGTTTTAGGGGTGTTTCGCACAACTACGGACGAATCGTCAGGCCAAGTGTCCAAGGAATGTGCTCTCCTTTTGCACATTGCTCCACCATGCCCTCACAAGCACTCACATCCCTTGTTTTACAAACAACATGTTGCTTGGCCATGCACTTCCCACACTGGCCAGCTTCGTTCTAGGGTAGTAGGGCGTAACGCGTCTACCCGTCGGGATAGCGGCATGGCTATTGATGAATGGCCTCAAACTTGGCACAATGGCTCACAATGACACACCACACACTTATATCACTTCAATGAGCAGTGATGGCATGCTTGGGCATGCCTTCGGCACGGTAGACGGCTAAAATCTAGGGTTTTAGGGGTGTTTCGCACAACTACGGACGAATCGTCAGGCCAAGTGTCCAAGGAATGTGCTCTCCTTTTGCACATTGCTCCACCATGCCCTCACAAGCACTCACATCCCTTGTTTTACAAACAACATGTTGCTTGGCCATGCACTTCCCACACTGGCCAGCTTCGTTCTAGGGTAGTAGGGCGTAACGCGTCTACCCGTCGGGATAGCGGCATGGCTATTGATGAATGGCCTCAAACTTGGCACAATGGCTCACAATGACACACCACACACTTATATCACTTCAATGAGCAGTGATGGCATGCTTGGGCATGCCTTCGGCACGGTAGACGGCTAAAATCTAGGGTTTTAGGGGTGTTTCGCACAACTACGGACGAATCGTCAGGCCAAGTGTCCAAGAATGTGCTCTCCTTTTGCACATTGCTCCACCATGCCCTCACAAGCACTCACATCCCTTGTTTTACAAACAACATGTTGCTTGGCCATGCACTTCCCACACTGGCCAGCTTCGTTCTAGGGTAGTAGGGCGTAACGCGTCTACCCGTCGGGATAGCGGCATGGCTATTGATGAATGGCCTCAAACTTGGCACAATGGCTCACAATGACACACCACACACTTATATCACTTCAATGAGCAGTGATGGCATGCTTGGGCATGCCTTCGGCACGGTAGACGGCTAAAATCTAGGGTTTTAGGGGTGTTTCGCACAACTACGGACGAATCGTCAGGCCAAGTGTCCAAGGAATGTGCTCTCCTTTTGCACATTGCTCCACCATGCCCTCACAAGCACTCACATCCCTTGTTTTACAAACAACATGTTGCTTGGCCATGCACTTCCCACACTGGCCAGCTTCGTTCTAGGGTAGTAGGGCGTAACGCGTCTACCCGTCGGGATAGCGGCATGGCTATTGATGAATGGCCTCAAACTTGGCACAATGGCTCACAATGACACACCACACACTTATATCACTTCAATGAGCAGTGATGGCATGCTTGGGCATGCCTTCGGCACGGTAGACGGCTAAAATCTAGGGTTTTAGGGGTGTTTCGCACAACTACGGACGAATCGTCAGGCCAAGTGTCCAAGGAATGTGCTCTCCTTTTGCACATTGCTCCACCATGCCCTCACAAGCACTCACATCCCTTGTTTTACAAACAACATGTTGCTTGGCCATGCACTTCCCACACTGGCCAGCTTCGTTCTAGGTAGTAGGGCGTAACGCGTCTACCCGTCGGGATAGCGGCATGGCTATTGATGAATGGCCTCAAACTTGGCACAATGGCTCACAATGACACACCACACACTTATATCACTTCAATGAGCAGTGATGGCATGCTTGGGCATGCCTTCGGCACGGTAGACGGCTAAAATCTAGGGTTTTAGGGGTGTTTCGCACAACTACGGACGAATCGTCAGGCCAAGTGTCCAAGGAATGTGCTCTCCTTTTGCACATTGCTCCACCATGCCCTCACAAGCACTCACATCCCTTGTTTTACAAACAACATGTTGCTTGGCCATGCACTTCCCACACTGGCCAGCTTCGTTCTAGGGTAGTAGGGCGTAACGCGTCTACCCGTCGGGGATAGCGGCATGGCTATTGATGAATGGCCTCAAACTTGGCACAATGGCTCACAATGACACACCACACACTTATATCACTTCAATGAGCAGTGATGGCATGCTTGGGCATGCCTTCGGCATGGTAGACGGCTAAAATCTAGGGTTTTAGGGGTGTTTCGCACAACTACGGACGAATCGTCAGGCCAAGTGTCCAAGGAATGTGCTCTCCTTTTGCACATTGCTCCACCATGCCCTCACAAGCACTCACATCCCTTGTTTTACAAACAACATGTTGCTTGGCCATGCACTTCCCACACTGGCCAGCTTCGTTCTAGGGTAGTAGGGCGTAACGCGTCTACCCGTCGGGATAGCGGCAATGGCTATTGATGAATGGCCTCAAACTTGGCACAATGGCTCACAATGACACACCACACACTTATATCACTTCAATGAGCAGTGATGGCATGCTTGGGCATGCCTTCGGCACGGTAGACGGCTAAAATCTAGGGTTTTAGGGGTGTTTCGCACAACTACGGACGAATCGTCAGGCCAAGTGTCCAAGAATGTGCTCTCCTTTTGCACATTGCTCCACCATGCCCTCACAAGCACTCACATCCCTTGTTTTACAAACAACATGTTGCTTGGCCATGCACTTCCCACACTGGCCAGCTTCGTTCTAGGATAGTAGGGCGTAACGCGTCTACCCGTCGGGATAGCGGCATGGCTATTGATGAATGGCCTCAAACTTGGCACAATGGCTCACAATGACACACCACACACTTATATCACTTCAATGAGCAGTGATGGCATGCTTGGGCATGCCTTCGGCACGGTAGACGGCTAAAATCTAGGGTTTTAGGGGTGTTTCGCACAACTACGGACGAATCGTCAGGCCAAGTGTCCAAGGAATGTGCTCTCCTTTTGCACATTGCTCCACCATGCCCTCACAAGCACTCACATCCCTTGTTTTACAAACAACATGTTGCTTGGCCCATGCACTTCCCACACTGGCCAGCTTCGTTCTAGGGTAGTAGGGTCGTAACGCGGTCTACCCGTCGGGGATAGCGGCATGGCTATTGATGAATGGCCTCCAAACTTGGCACAATGTCTCACAATGACACACCACACACTTATATCACTTCAATGAGCAGTGATGGCATGCTTGGTATGCCTTCGGCACTGGTAGACGGCTAAAATCTAGGGTTTTAGGGGTGTTTCGCACAACTACGGACGAATCGTCAGGCCAAGTGTCCAAGGAATGTGCTCTCCTTTTGCACATTGCTCCACCATGCCCTCACAAGCACTCACATCCCTTGTTTTACAAACAACATGTTGCTTGGCCATGCACTTCCCACACTGGCCAGCTTCGTTCTAGGGTAGTAGGGCGTAACGCGTCTACCCGTCGGGGATAGCGGCATGGCTATTGATGAATGGCCTCAAACTTGGCACAATGGCTCACAATGACACACCACACACTTATATCACTTCAATGAGCAGTGATGGCATGCTTGCTGGGCATGCCTTCGGCACGGTATAGACGGCTAAAATCTAGGGTTTTAGGGGTGTTTCGCACAACTACGGACGAATCGTAGGCCAAGTGTCCAAGGAATGTGCTCTACTTTTGCACATTGCTCCACCATGCCCTCACAAGCATCACATCCCTTGTTTTACAAACAACATGTTGCATGGCCATGCACTTCCCACACTGGCCAGCTTCGTTCTAGGGTAGTAGGGCGTAACGCGTCTACGTCGGGGATAGCGGCATGGCTATTGATGAATGGCCTCAAACTTGGCACAATGGCTCACAATGACACACCACACACTTATATCACTTCAATGAGCAGTGATGGCATGCTTGGGGATGCCTTCGGCACGGTAGACGGCTAAAATCTAGGGTTTTAGGGGTGTTTCG